>JAJAGP010000133.1:189517-396567 GCA_025084515.1 Ancistrus triradiatus
AGAGACATGAACCAGGAACTCCTGCCCAGTGGAACAGAGACATGAACCAGGAACTCCTGCCCAGTGGAACAGAAACTTGAAGCAGGAACTCTTGCCCAGTGAAACAGAGACATGAACCAGGAACTCCTGACCAGTGGAACAGAAACTTGAAGCAGGAACTCTTGCCCAGTGGACCAGAGATTTGAAACAGAAAGTCCTGCCCAATGGAATGGAGACATGAACCAGGAACTCTTGCCCAGTGGAACAGAGACATGAACCAGGAACTCTTGCCCAGTGAAACAGAGACATGAACCAGGAACTCTTGCCCAGTGGAACAGAGACATGAACCAGGAACTCCTGACCAGTGGAACAGAGACTTGAAGCAGGAACTCTTGCCAAGTGGACCAGAGATTTGAAACAGAAAGTCCTGCCCAATGGAATGGAGACAAGAACCATCAACTCTTGCCCAGTGGAACAGAGACATGAGCCAGGAACTCCTGCCCAATGGAACAGAGACAGGAACCAGGAACTATTGCCCAATGGAATGGAGACAAGAACCATCAACCCCTGCCCAGTGGAACAGAAACTTAAACCCGGAACTTCTGCCCAATGGAACAGAGACAAGAACCAGGAACTATTGCCCAATGGAATGGAGACAATAACCATCAACCCCTGCCCAGTGGAACAGAAACTTGAACCAGGAACTCTTACCTAGTGGATCAGAGACATGAACCAGGAACTCCTGCTTAGGAACAAGGAACCTCATGTTACCAGTTGTGGGATACTAACAAGGAAACATTGAGAACCAGTGGTCTATCAACTAAGCTACTCTGGTTCGTATCCCGCCTCTGGTGAGGGGAAGTTGGACTGTCAGATTGAAGCAATAACCTAAGACACAAATGCACAATGTCGGTCCTCAGTCAGAGGTTGAGTTCTGGTTCCATTTGTGTCTGTTTACCGACTGCTAAGATTGGAACGCAGTATGAGTCGAGAGCAGTTTAATAAGTCGAGTACAGTTTAATGTGTGTCGATGTTAGAATCGGAATATAAGGCTGTAATTGTTTGCAGATCTTTCTGTAATGACATCCTGTGCAGACTTCTAGCAGGTCTAAAGCGCACGTATTTGATCCTCTGTTTACATTCAGCATTTAGATTAGCTTTAAATATTTGATACTCCTGCGAGATCAGCGGTGTTGCGAGACGAGGCGACTGGAACAGCTGGAACGTGGAAAGATGTGACGCCAAATGAGTCCTACTGGCGTGTAATTAGCAGCTCGTGAGAAATGAGTCGAAAATCAAGTTTGACAACTGCGTTTTCATGGCCTGTCTGCGGTAATATGACGAGTCAAGACAATTTATACCAAAGAAAACAGCCTGTGTGTGTGTGTGTGTGTGTGTGTGTCTCTATAGTTAGCAATGAAGGGTAAATTAGACGTGATTGAAATCGTGGAGAAAGGAAATCCTCACCTCAGCATGCCGTCTGTGGACTAAATCGCGTGGGAGGATGTTATTGTCATCCCGTTGTCTCTTTAGCGCCGAGGTTTATTTCACCTCAGAGTCTGAACAGCATCATCAGCCCTTATTACCAGTACTTTAGAAAACTCGACTTTTTAGAAAATGAGGTCCATCTTATAAAAACATAAGCCCACAACCCTTAGACTTTCCCCCAAAATTGGAATAGCAAATGTTTCAAAAAGGGGTTCATTTACAGGGTTTGACCAGAATACAGCCTTAACTCTATAATTAACATTTATAATCATCATAAATCATGAAATCATTATAATAATAATAATTCAGGGCCTATTTAGGGGCTCCTTAAGCCCATGATGTTAAATCTGTTCCCAAAGTTATAAGTAATAGCAATAACAATGACACAGGGCCCATTTAGGGGTTTAAAATGTCCACAATCTTAAATTTGTCCACAAAACATTAATTAATATTAATAATAATCCAGAGCCCATTTAGGATTTTAAGAGCAGAACCTTAGAACTATCAACAAAAACCACAATTAATAGCAATAATAATAATAATAATAATAATAATAATAATAATAATGCAGGACCCATTTAGGGGGTTCACAATTCCCATTGAATAGGTTTGAAAAGGCCACAATCTTTAAATCGTCCCCAAAACTATAAATAATATCAATAATAATAAGTGGCCCCATTAAAGGGGTTCAACAAGCCTAGAACCTTCAATATGCCCCAAACACTACAGCTAATAACAACAGTTAGAGAATGACAATGACACAGGGCCCATTTAGGGGGTTCAACAAGCCCATGATATTAAATCTGTACCCAAACTTATAAGTAATAGAAATAACAATGACACAGGGCCCATTTAGGGGGTTTTAAATGTCCACAACCTTACGTGTCCCCAAAACATTAATTAATATCGATAACAATGTTCAATCTGTATACAAAACTATAACTGGCCCATTTAAGAGGTTTGGAAAGTCCACAACCTTTAAACTGTCTCCAAAACTATAAATTATATCAGCAATAATAACATAGGGCCCCATTTAGGGGGTTCAACAAGCCTAGGACCTTCAATCTGCCCCGAACTCTACATCTAATAACAACAGTAATAATGACACCGGGCCCATTTAGGGGATTCATAATGCCCATGAAATGTAATATGTAGCCAAAAGTATACTAATATTAATAGTAATGAATCCTTCAACCTGTTTCGAAAAGTATAATTGATGGCAATAATAATGCAGGGCCCACTTAGGGGGTTCACCAAGCCAATGACTTTAAATCTGCCTCCAAACTATAATAACCATAGTAATAACGCAGGTCCCATTTAAGGAGTTTAAAAAGCACACAGCTTTAAATCTGTCCCCAACCCTGTAAGTAATAGCCAGAGTAATCAAATGGGATCCGTTTAGGAGGTTCAACAAGCTCACTACCTTACCGTACCCAAAACTCTAATTAATAACAATAATAACACAAGGACCATTTAGGGGATTCAACAAGTCTACAGTTTTTAATCTGTCCCCAAAACTCTAATTAATAACAATAATAATAACACAGAACATGTAAAGTGTTCAACAAGACTACACTTATCTGTCCCCACGATCCTAAGTAATAACAACAATAATAACACTGGCTCCATTTAGGGCGTTCAACAAGACTACAATTTTTAATCTGTCCCCAAAATTATAATGAATCGCAATAATAATGACACAGGGCCCATTTAGGGGGTTCAGCAAGCCCAAGAGCTTAAATCTGTCCCCAAAACTGTAATTAATAGCAATGATAATAAAATGGGGCCCATTTAGGGCTGTTCTAAAAACCCAGCCTTAAATATGTTCCCAAAACTATATTTAATAATATCAAATATAAAGCTTTTAAGGAGGTTCCAGGGACGATACTATTTCTCATCTATACACAACACACGTCTGTCGGACCAGATGCACAGCCTACACACACACACACTTACACACACACACACACACACACACACACACTGCTCTCCACGCTCACTCCTGACCTCCCTGGAGAGAAACACTCTCTCCCCGAATCCGTCTGCAGCTTCTCATTTACATTTAAAGTGCCTGCTGATGTTTTGGTCGGACTCGGGTCGTCTAATCCCAGGCTGAGCCCCAGAGGTCTGATCTGATCCATCCATTAGGATCAAAGTCTGATTACATCACAGCGATGTCGACTCCTAGTGCAACGTAACAGCTCTGTTTAAAATACTCCGTATACTGTATCTAGTGAGCTGTGTTTCAATTCGTTTCCTTACTCACTCATTCTCTAGTGCTAAGAGCTAACACAGGCTAAAGGCTAGCAGGGCTAATTGATAACAAATGGATAATAGGTGGCTACATGCTAAGAAAGTGCTAAGAGCTAACACAGGCTAAAGGCTAGCAGGGTTAATTGATAACAAATGGATAATAGGTAGCTAAATGATAAGAAAGTGCTACGGGTCAACATGAGCTAAAGACTAACAGGGAGCCAAGTTCTAACAAAGTGCCAAGGGCTAATAGGCAGCTAAGAAAGTGCTAAAGGCTAACAGGGCTAAGTGCTAACAAAGTGATAGGCACTAATAGGTAGCTAAGAAAGTGCTAAAACCTAATGGGGCTAAGCGCTAACAAAGTGCTACGGGCTACTAGGTACATAAATGCTACGAAAGTGCTAATCACTAAAGGCTAATAGGGGCTAATAGGTAGCTAAGAAAGTTCTAAAGGGTAACAGGACTAAGTGCTAAGGGCTAATAGGCAGCTAAGAAAGTGCTAAAGGGTAACAGGGCTAAGTGCTAACAAAGTGCTATGAACTACTAGGTATATAAATGCTACAAAAGTGCTAACATGAGCTAAATGCTGTGAAAATGCTCAAGTGAGCTAAAGGCTAACAGGGGCTATGCAGTAACAAAGGGCAAAGGGCGGATGGGCAGCAAAAGGGCTAAAACAGTATATAAATGGAAAGAATGTCCTAAGGACCTAACCTGGAATTAAGGCCAACAGGGGCTAAAGGCTAATATGTAGCTAAATCTGAAGAAAGTGCCTAAGGATAACACAAGCTAAAGGCAGACGTGGGATCTGGAGGTGTGAGGTGAGTGCTAATCACTTGTTGCCGAGCTTGAAAATATAAATAGAAAAACAAAAGTATTTTTTAACCCTGATCTTCTGTAGTAAATTAGCTAGCTAGCTGTAGCGTGGGCGTTAATATAGCTAGCTAATCACTTCATAACCTTCATTCTGATGTAACTTTAGCTTGTTTTTTCAGCGACATTAGCAAGTTACAGTCGTCGTGTCCTTCAGAAACGTTGTTTAAATGAAACCGTTCGAGTTAGCCGGTGTTTTTGCCGTCTCTGCTGCGGTTAGCCAACAAGACGACGCTAGTCCAGACGTGTATAACTGAAGAATAATGGGGGCCGCGTTTGAGAAACATATTAGCTTTTGATAAATGATAGATAAGGTTATTGGTAGGAACCTCGGACTTGTGGATGCGATTGTGCGCTGTAGATGTATGACAGATCATCCAGAGAGAGAGATTAGCGTGATGAGTCTGTTCTGCTCGACTGCTCTGAGCTGTTCTATTTAATTATATAGACCAGAGAGAGAGAGAGAGGGAGAGAGAGATTAAAATGCTAATTAAAGTGTCTCCAGCAGCCAGGAGAGACTGGCAGAACTGGACACAGTGGCTAGCCTCATTAGCATATCCGTCACACAGGACTACACACTAGCACTCGGCGAGTGTTTGACGAGCCTCCGAAATTTCCATTTCCTCTCTCGTTCTTCGCTAACAACTCTCTCTCCCCCTCAAAGTAAACACTCAGTCACGGACTCACACTGTGTAATTATTCTCTGTCCTTTGTGTAATCTCGAAAAAGCTTTCAGATTTCAGCGCCGACTTCATGCGGTTAGATTTAAAAACGAATAAAAAGATGACGGATCAGGATCTACACCGTCTGGGGCGCCGAGCTAAATTTACCACAGAGGGTCGTTGCATACGACTAACTAACTTATCGCTGGGTGTAGCTAAACCTTACTCCTGTTGTTTAAAAATACCCTAGTTAATTAGCATTAATCAGTATCAGCTTGGCAGTGCTGGAACTTGAACCCTGGACTTTCTGGTCCGTAGCCCAGTACCTTTTAAGCATCCAATCAGTGTCCCATTAGCTACATACTATATCAAGTGCAGTTGCTTTGGCTAACACCCAGTCACTGGAAAAAGCAGTCCCTGAGAACATGGGTCCAGTACACCGACCGCAACGGACTGCGCCCAATGAATTCCATGTTAGTCTCCGGGACCCTGACCAGGACAAATGGGTCGAAAAGGGAAAATTTCATGGTTTGGGCTAGCCTCCATTCTCATCCTGTATTTGCAGCTGGTTTGATCTAGCAGCCATTTTCATGTAATAATTTCAGCTGGTTTATAGTTACCTCCATCCTTATGTGATATTTCAGCAAATTTGTACTAACCTCCATCCTCCTGTGATATTTTACATGGTTTGTAGTAACCTTCACCCTGATGTATTAATTTTAGCTAGTTTACAGTAACCTCCATCCACCTGTCTTAATATTTTAGACGATTTGTAGTAACCGCCATCATAAGGGGTAAATTTTAGCTGATTTGTAGTAACCTCCACCCTCCTGTAATAATACTTTAGATGGTTTGTAGTAACCTCCATTCTCCTGTGTTAATATTTCAGCTGGTTTGTAGTAACCTCCATCCACCTGTATTGATATTTTAGATGATTTGTACTAACCTCCATCATCCTGTGCTAATATTTCAGCTGGTTTGTTGTAACCTCCATCCACCTGTGTTAACATGTTAGATGGTTTATAGTAACCTCCATCATCCTGTGTTAATATTTCAGCTGGTTTGTTGTAACCTCCATCCTCCTGTGTTAATATTTTAGATGGTTTGGACTAACCTCCGTCCTCCTGTAATAATATTTCAGCTGGTTTGTAGTAACCTCCATCCACCTGTGTTAATATTTTAGATGGTTTGTAGTAATCGCCATCCTAAGGGGTAAATTTTAGCTGGTTTGTAGTAACCTCTATCCTCCTGTAATAATATTTTAGATTGTTTGTAGTAACCTCCACCCTCCTGTAATATTATTTTAGATGGTTTGTAGTAACCTCCATTCTCCTGTGTTAATATTTCAGCTGGTTTGTAGTAACCTCCATCCACCTGTGTTGATATTTTAGATGATTTGTACTAACCTCCATCATCCTGTGTTAATATTTCAGCTGGTTTGTTGTAACCTCCATCCACCTGTGTTAATATTTTAGATGGTTTGTAGTAACCTCCATCATCCTGTGTTAATATTTTAGATGGTTTGTAGTAAGCTCCATCATCCTGTGTTAATATTTCAGCTGGTTTGTTGTAACCTCCATCCTCCTGTGTTAATATTTTAGATGGTTTGGACTAACCTCCGTCCTCCTGTAATAATATTTCAGCTGGTTTGTAGTAACCTCCATCCACCTGTGTTAATATTTTAGATGGTTTGTACTAACCTCCATCCTAAGGTATAAATTTCAGCTGGTTTGTAGTAACCTCCATCCTCCTGTAATAATAATAGGATGGCGGTTTGTACTAACCTCCATCCTAAGGTATAAATTTCAGCTGATTTGTAGTAACCTCCATCCTAATTTTTAATTTCAGCTGGTTTCCTGTGATAATATATTACCTGGTTTGTAGTAACCTCCACCCTGATGTTACTTTTGGCTGGTTTGTAGCATTTTTATCATGAGATAATCCTCCACCCTTGCATGAATTTCTGCTGGTTTGTACTAACCTCCATCCTCCTGTGTTAATATTTCAGCTGATGTGTAGTAACCTCCATCCTAATGTTTTAATTTCAGCTGGTTTGTCGTAACCTTAATATTTCATGTGGAGATTTTGGTTGCTTTGTAGCAACCTCGATCCTCCTGTGTTAATTTTAGATGGAGGTTACTACAAAATGTTTTCACCCACTTGGTCCAGGTGTAATTGTAACCTGGATATGACACCAGTCCATCAGAGAATCAAAGCCTACAGCTAGTCGTGCCTGTATCTAATGTCCGACCATGGGTGACTGCGGTGGAGGGCTAGCATATTGATCCCCAACGCCACCCGAGCGCCTGCTACAATAATGACTAAGAACTTTAAACCAACTGGAGTTGCAGTGAAGTTTCTTTAAGGGGATCACAGTTTATTTCACCTCCACAGGACAATGATGGAGAAGATAAATCAGAGTGAGTTGCACGGTATGGTGATTAATGGTATGGTACAGAAGTGGTTACATGATGGGTGGAGGTTCTGCAGGTGGAATTTGCATAAGATTTGACAGGACGCCGTTCACGTGATTTATGCTTTACCTGCACGGCGATTGTTGTTGAACACAAACCCAGAGCGACACGGCCTGAGCATCCATTTATTCACACACTGAATTGAAACTCTCTCTCTGTTTCTGTATCTGCAGCGGAGCAGAAGGGTCAGCTGGAGAAGGAGAGCGGCGTGAAGATCGTGGAAGCCGGCCTGAGTGATGTAAGTCCACTGGAAGAGCTCTGTCCTTCGTCCTCCTCTTCCTCCGTCAGCTCACGACGGCACAAGTGCAAAAGTGCATCTGAGGGCAAAAGTATTTAGTCACATTTGATTCAAAGTGATGTGCTAAAGCTTGGGCGCTCGAGATGGTCGTAAGTTTTGGAAGTTTTTTACAGAAATATGAAATGATAGTGTGGCATGGTGGTGCAGTGCTTGGCGTCTGCTTTGGTTTCCATCGGTTTCCTCTCGCATTTCAAAGATGTTAGGTCAGTTGGTGTCTCAAGTGTCCTGGTGAGAGTTATGACTGGTGTCCTGTCTAGGGGTGGTTCTAGGGCATGGATAATGATTGATTCTACCATTTGTAGAGAGACTGTGGTGGCTTCGTGGTTAAGATAAAGGACTGTGGAACAAAAGGTTCAGGGTTCAAATCCCACCTCTGCCAAGCTGCCACTCTTGGCTCCTTGAGCAAGGCTCCTAACTCACAGTTAGTTGAATTGTGTCAGTTGTAAGCTTCTCTGGATTAGGGCATCTGCGAAAGACTTAAGGTGTAGGTTAGAATGTTTGGTTTTGATCAAGGATCCAATGCCGGCGCTACTGGGATTTGAACCCGCTTTCTTGGTCTTCCAGATCTGGTCTCAGTTGAACATTTTTAGAAAGCGAAAATGAAAAGCAGGAAGCGTTTAGGTCTCTGTTGCTGTTGTGACGGTCCTAGAGGAGAATATGGGCAGGGGTGCCAAAAGTTTTGCACAAAACGTGCTTTCCTGGTTTGTGTGTTCCTGATTTGCCGGAAACCGATCAGGACGAAAAGCGTAACAGGATTAAAAGCTCAAATAAGACGGAACACAAGAAGAGCTTTTCTGAGATTTTGTCGCTCAACAGTGTAATAACCGTGGCTGTGTGTGTGTGTGTGTGTGTGTGTGTGTGTGTGTGTGTGTGATTAAATGGTGCTAAGCTGGATGTGCGACACTGATTCAATAGTCTGGGTGCCGTGGCGGCAAGCCAAACAAATCCTGTCAATCAAACACCAGTGAGAAGACAGAGCTAGATAGACTTCATCTCCCACTGTACCCTGTCCAAGTTAACCAGTAATGCCCAGTCCCACATTACCAGTAACAACCTGTCTCACTTTACCACTAATATCCTGTTCTGCTTTACCAGTAATACCCTCATTTTACCAGTAATACCATGTCCCACTTTACTAATAACCCCCGTCCCAATTTACCAGTAATACCCTTATTTTACCACTAATACCCTGTCCCTTTTTACCACTAATACCATGTCCCCTTTTTACAAATAACACCCTTGCTTTACCATTAACACCAGTCCCACATTACCAGTAATACCGTCTCACTTTACCACTAGTATCTTGTCCCACTTTACCAGTAAAACCCTCATTTCACCAGTGATACCCTCACTTTACCAGTGATACCCTGTCCCACTTTACTAATAAACCCAGCCCAATTTACCAGTAATACCCTCACTTTACCAGTAATACCCTGTCCCACTTTACCAGTAATACCCTGTCCCACATTACCAGTAATACCCTGTCCCACATTACCAGTAATACCCTGTTCCACTTTACTAGTAATACCCTGCCCCTTTTTACAAGCAACCCCTCGCTTTACCAGTAATACCCTGTCCCTCTTTACCAGTAATACCCTGTTCCACTTCACCAGTAATACCCTGTCCCACATTACCAGTAATACCCTGTCTCTTTTTTCCAGTAATACTATGTCCCTTTTTGTAAGTAACACCCACGCTTTACCAGTAATACCCAGTCCCACATTACCAGTAATACCCTCACTTTACCAGTAATACCGTCCCACTTTACTAATAATACCCTGTCCCACTCTACTAATAATACCCTGTCCCACTCTACTAATAATACCTTTTCCCTCTTTACCAGTAATACCATGTCCCCTTTTTACCAGTAACACCCACGCTTTACCAGTAATACCCTGTCCCACATTACCAGTAATTCCCTGTCCCACTTTACCAGTAATACCCTGTCCCCTTTTTACAAGCAACCCCCTTGCTTTACCAGTAATACCCTGTCCCACATTACCAGTAATTCCCTGTCCCACTTTACCAGTAATACCCTGTCCCCTTTTTTTTCACAAGTAACACCCACGCTTTACCAGTAATACCCTGTCCCACATTACAAGTAATTCCCTGTCCCACTTTACCAGTAATACCCTGTCCCCACTTTTTACAAGCAACCCCCTTGCTTTTACCAGTAATACCCTTTCCCACATTACCAGTAATTCCCTGTCCCACTTGACCAGTAATACCCTGTCCCCTTTTTACAAGCAACCCCCCCTCGCTTTACCAGTAAAATTAATACCCTGTCCCACATTACCAGTGATACCCTGTCCCACATTACCAGTAATACCCTGTCCCACATTACCAGTAATATCCGGTCCCAACTTTAACCAGTAATATACCCTGTCTCACATTACCAGTTATAAATACCCTGCCCCTCTTTACCAGTAATACCACCTTGTCCCACATTACCCAGTAATTCCTGTCCCCACTTTACCAGTCTACCCGGTCCCCTTTTTACACTTACCAGTAATACCCTGTTCCCATTTTACAAGTTAAACACCCACGCTTTACCAGTAATACCCTGTCCCACATAACCAGAATCCCCCTGTCCCCTTTACCAGTAATACCCTCGTTTCCCCTTTTTTACAAAGCAACCCCCTTGCTTTTACCAGTAATACCCTGTTCCCACATTACACCAGTAATTCCCTGTCCCCACTTTACCAGTTATTATACCCTGTCCCTTTTTACAAGCAACCCCCTCGCTTTTACCAGTAATACCCTGTCCCACATTTACCAGTGATACCCTGTCCCACATTAAACCAGTAATACCCTGTCCACATTACCAGTAATATCCTGTCCCACTTTACAGTCAATACCCTGTCTCACCATTACCAGTAATAACCCAAATGTGCACCCTCTTTAACACCAGTAATACCCTGTCCCACATTACCAGTAAATACCCTGTCCCTCTTTACCAGTAATACCTGTCCCACAGTAACCAGTAATTACCCTGTCCCCTTTTTACAAGTAACAAACCCACGCTTTTACCAGTAATACCCTGTCTCACATTACCAGTGATACCCTGGCCCCTCTCTTACCAGTAATACCACCCTGTCCAACATTACCAGTAATATACCGCTGTCCCTCTTTACCAGTAATACCCTGTCCCACATTACCAGTAATACCCTTGCCCCTCTTTACCAGTAAATACCCTGTCCCACATTACCAGTAATACCCTTCCAGCTTTACCAGTAATACCCTTTTCCCACTTTACCAGTAATACCCTGTCCCCTTTTTACAAGTAATTACCGCTTGTCCCCCTTTACCAGTAATACCCTGTCCCACTTTACCAGTAATACCCTGTCCCACATTACCAGTAATACCCTGCCCCTCTTTACCAGTAATACCACTGTCCCACATTACCAGTAATACCCTTTCCAGCTTACTACCAGTAATACCCTCCTCCACTTTACCAGTAATACCCCCCCGAACCCTGTCCCCTTTTTACAAGTCATACCCCTGTCCCACTTTACCAGTAATACCCTGTCCCACTTTACCAGTAATACCCTGTCCCACATTACCAGTAAACCCTGTCCCACATTACCAGTAATACCCTGCCCCCCCTTTACCAGTAATATACCCTGTCCCACATTACCAGTAATAATTACCCTGTCCCCGTTTTTTACAAGCAACCCCCATCGCTTTACACAGTAATACCCTGCCCCCTTTTACCAGTAATACCCTGTCCCACCATACCAGTTAATACCCTGCCCCTCTTTACCAGTAATACCCTGTTCCCACTTTACCAGTAATACCCTGTCCCATTTTTTTACCAGTAATACCCCTGTCCCACTTTACCAGTAAATACCCTGTCCCACATTACCAGTAATACCCTGTCCCACTTTACCAGTAATACCCTGTGTGCTTTTTTTACCAGTAATACCCTGTCCAACATTACCAAGTAATACCCTAATACCCTGCCCCCTTTACCAGTAATACCCTGTCCCACACATTACCGTAATTACCCTGTCCCCTTTTTTTACAAGCAACCCTCTTCATCTCGCTTTACCAGTAATACCCCTGCCCCCTTTACCAGTTAATACCCTTGTCCCACATTACCCATAATACCTGTCCACATTACCAGTAATAATACCCTGTTCCACTTTACACTAGTAATACCCCTGCCCCTTTTTTACAAGCAAACCCCTCGCTTTCCACCAGTAATACCCTGTCCCTCTTTACCAGTAATACCCTGTTTCACTTCACCAGTAATTACCCTGTCCCACATTACCAGAATACCCTGTCCCACATTACCAGTAATTCCCTGTCCCACTTTTACCAGTAATACCCTGTCCCTTTTTTACAAGTAACACCCACGCTTTACCAGTAATACCCTGTCCCACATTACCAGTAATTCCCTGTCCCACTTTACCAGTAAACCCTGTCCCCTTTTTACAAGCCAACCCCCTTGCTTTACCAGTATACCCTGTCCCCACATTACCAGTAATTCCCTGTCCCCACTTTACCAGTAATTACCCTGTCCCCTTTTTTACAAGCAACCCCCTCGCTTAACCAGTAATACCCTGTCCCACATTACCAGTGATACCCTGTCCCACATACCAGTAATACCCTGTCCCACATTACCAGTAATATCCTGTCCCACTTACCAGTAATTACCCTTTGTCTCACATTACCAGTAATACCCTGCCCTCTTTATTAAACCAGTAATACCCTGTCCCACCCATTACCAGTAATAACCCTGTACCTCTTTTACCAGTAATACCCTACCCTGTCCCACATTACCAGTAATACCCCCATGTCCCCTTTTTACCAAGTAAAGTATCACCCACGCTTTACAGTAATACCCTGTTCCACACTTCACCAGTAATACCCTGTCCCACATTACCAGTAATTAACCCTGTCTCTTTTTTCCAGTAATAACCATGTCCCTTTTGCAAGTAACACCCACGCTTTACCAGTAATACCCCCAGTCCCCACATTACCAGTAATACCCCTCACTTTACCAGTAATAACCGTCCCCACTTTACTAAACATAATACCCTGTCCCACTCTACTAATAATACCCCTGTCCCACTCTACTAAATAATACCTTTTCCCTCTTAACCAGTAAATTCCCACCGTGGTCCCACATTACCAGTAATACCCTGTCCCCTTATTTACAAGCAACCCCCTCGCTTTACCAGTAATACCCTGCCCCCTTTACCAGTAATACCCTGCCCCTCTTTACCAGTAATACCCTGTCCCACTTTACCAGTAATACCCTGTCCCCTTTTTACAAGCAACCCCCTCGCTTTACCGTAATACCCTGCCCCCTTTACCAGTAATACCCTGTCACCACATTACCAGTCATTACTCTGTCCCCTTTTTACAAGCAACCTCCTCGCTTTACCAGTAATACCCTGCCCCCTTTACCAGTAATACCCTGCCCCCCTTTACCAGTAATACCCTGTCCCCACATTTACCAGTAATACCCTTTCCGCCACTGTAGCCAGTAAGTAATACCCTTTCTCCCACTTTACCAGTAATACCCTGCCCCCTTTACCAGTAATACCCTGTCCCACATTACCAGTAATACCCTTTCCCACTTTACCAGTAATACCCTTTCCCACTTTACCAGTAATACCCTGTCCCACATTACCAGTAATACCCTGCCCCTCTTTACCAGTAATACCCTGTTCCACTTTACTAGTAATACCCTGCCCCTTTTTACAAGCAACCCCTCGCTTTACCAGTAATACCCTGTCCCTCTTTACCAGTAATACCCTGTTCCACTTCACCAGTAATACCCTGTCCCACATTACCAGTAATACCCTGTCTCTTTTTTCCAGTAATACCATGTCCCTTTTTGCAAGTAACACCCACGCTTTACCAGTAATACCCAGTCCCACATTACCAGTAATACCCTCACATTACCAGTAATACCGTCCCACTTTACTAATAATACCCTGTCCCACTCTACTAATAATACCCTGTCCCACTCTACTAATAATACCTTTTCCCTCTTTACCAGTAATACCATGTCCCCTTTTTACCAGTAACACCCAGTCCCACTCTACTAATAATGCCATGAACCTCTTTACCAGTAACACCCTGTCCCTCTTTAGAGAGCATGTTCCTGTTCCTTTACCTCCTGCTTGTTGTAGCCTCATTGCTGGTTATTAAAATCTGTTTGCAGAGTAAAGATGAACCATTGGAGGCGTTCAGCTTTAATCTTTCTTTTATCCACAGTGTTCCTATTTGATGACAAAACCCCATTAGCACTCGGAGCGAGAATTAACAACTACTAAAGCTGCTGTTTAAGATTAGCGCTTTGCTAATGCGACCCCACTTTGTCCCCGTGTAGTTCAGTGATCCGCTGTAACGTTGTCTCCATGCCGACGTGACACAAACACAGCAGCGACGAGATTCGACAAAAAAACAAAACAATAAAGCGATGGAAACAAAGGGCTTTTTGATGCTTAAGCGCGAGTGGCGAGGATCTTGGCCAGGACAAAAACGGGATTAGCTGAAGTGCTGTCAGTCTGCAAGGAGACATAATGCTTTCGTTAATATTCATAAAGAAATGAAGTGAGGTGTGTGTGCGCATGAGTGTGTGTGTGTGTGTTGTGTTGTGTTGTTGTGAAAGCGGGGGAAGCGGAGCGTACATTCACACTGATAAATATTCATCGAGGCCTCTCAGCGGAGGTGAGAATGTAATCAAGTACGCCATTGATGTGTCCCGAGTCTCTATGAACCCACACTAAATGAGCTACACAATGCAGGACGCGATCAGAAAAACCACACTGCGTTTGAGTATGTGTCGCAATCAGAAGAAACACTGCGAGTGATTTTATTAAGCAGCTAATTAAATTGTATCGATGTAGCTATAGCTATAGCCGTCCAATTAAATATAGGTTTAGATATTGGCAATCATTTAAAAATCCTATTACAGACACACCAGTGACAGAGTTGGTTCCTGGAGTGGGGTGGTAGAGCGGGGTTTTGAACAGCTGGCAGAGTTTGTACTCGAAAGGCAGGGGGTGAAAAATGTTATTCTTGGAGTGCAGGGGTGGTGGAGCTGGTAAAGGGAAGGCGGGCTGGTAGACTTGCTTCTTGGAAGGTAGGGGTGATGGAGTTCATAAATGGTAGGAAGGGGTGGTAGAGTTTGTAAATGGGACAAAGGGGTGGTAGAGTTCGTGGTCGTGGTAGACCTGATTCTTGAAGGGCAGGGGTACTAGAGTTGAGACTTAGAAGGATGGGCATGTTGAGTTAGTAACAGTGGAAGGCAGAGGTGGTAGAGTTGGTCCTTGGAGGGCTGAGGTGGTAGAGTCATTTCGTGGAGCGCAAGGGGGTTGAAGGTTGCTGTTGGAGTGCAGGAGTAGTTCTGGTTCTTCAAAGGTAGGGGAGATGGAGTTTGTAAATGGGACAAAGGGGTGGTAGAGTTTGTGGTTGGAAGGCGTAGGTGGTAAGAGTCTGTTCTTTGAGGCCAGGGGTGATGGAGTTGGTAGTTGGATAGTAGAGTGGTAGAGTTTAGTCTTGTAGGGCAGGGGTAGTAGATTTGGGACTTGGAGGGCAGGGGGTAGAAGTTTGTTCTTAGAGTACAGGGGTAGTAGAGTTTGTATTTGGAAGGCAGGGGTACAAGTTAGTTCTTGCTGGGCATAGGTAGTAGATTTCGGACTTAGAAGGCAGGGTTTGTTGTGTTAGTCGTTGGAAGGCAGTGGCATTAGACTTGGTACTTGGAGGATAGGGGGGTTGAGGTTTGTTCTTGGAGCACAGGGGGTTGAAGATTGTTCTTGTTGGGCAGGGGTAGTAGAGTTGAGACATGGAAGGCAGGGTTGGTTGAGAAAGTAATTGGAAGGCAGTGGTAGTAGAGTTGGTACTTGGAGGGCTGAGGGGGTTGATGTAAAGTAGTAGTTGGAAGGCAGAGGAGGGAGAGTTGGTTCTTGGAGTGCGGTGATGATGAAGGTTGGGTTGTAGGATTGATTCTTGTACAGCAGAAATGGTAGAGTTGGCGGGCAGAGATGGAGACAGTAGGTGGAAGGCAGAGGTGGTAGAGCGGTTCATGGAAAGTGTGGTTGATGTTGGATAGTTGTAGGGGTAGATTTGGTTCTTGAAAGACTGAGGTGGTAGAACTTGTACTTGGAAGGGATGGCTGGTTCAGTTAGTAGTTAGAAGACGGGGTAGGGTTGGAACTTGGAAGTCAGGGCTGGTGGGGTTAGTATTTGGGGGTTGAAGCAGGAGTTGGAAGATAGGGGTGGTAGAATTCTGTCTTGAATGGCAGGAATAGTATTTGGCGGGAATTAGTAAATGTTTGAGGTGGTAATTGGAAGGCAGCAATGGTGAAGGTGACTCTTGGAGTGCAGGGGTGATGGAGTTAGTAATTGGAAGGCATAGGTTGTAGAGTTGGTATTTAGGGGACGGAGTGGTTGAGGTAGTATTGGGATAATGGTGTTACTACCTTGAGTTATCATGGCATGCTAATGGCACTACATTAGGTGACAGATGTCTTTTCATCTCTCTCTCTCTCTCTCTCTCTGTCTCTCTCTCTCTCTCTCGTTCTACTCCGTTACCTCCTGTAGTCATTTGCAGTGCACAAGCCATCTGATGTTTGTCAGTAATTAGCCATAATCATTGGTTCTCTTCAGGGGTGCTTCTAGGGTTTGGTTCCCAGTCTGGTTGTTGTGATGGACTTGTGTGGAGTGTGGATGTTCTCCCCATGTCCGTGTGGCCCGAAATTCATTCATTAGGTCAATTAGTGTCTCCAAAGGCTCTAGGAGTGAGTGTCTGCAGGTCCCAGTCGTCTTGGACCCTGTTCTGCCGGTAAGGTCCCTGCGCCTCACGAGCCAGAATTGGCTTCACTGGTTATGCCGAGTGAGAGCGAGCGAGCGAATGAGTGAGAGCGAGGATGTCTGCCTGTTTACTTCTCTTGTAGCCATGACCAATGAATTCTGTTCCATCTCGCGCTTGATTACCGAGAGCGAGAGCCTCAGCGGCGAGGCACGACTGCTTTCTTTTCTTATTTGGATAAAATCCTGATAATGAACCACATGCAGGATCAAAAATAAGAGGAAAGGTCTGGTACAGAATAAGAAGGAATGCAGAGTATATACGGGTGGACGGCAGAAAGAGGGGGGAAAAAAAGAAAAGCGAATCCTTCATGTTGGTGCATTGGAGGGTAAATGAAAATGTTAGAATTCCTCTCAGCTCTCGCACGCCCCACTGATTTCGCTCTCTCTCTCTCTATTTATCTCCCACTCATCCCCCTCTGACTACATTCCTACCTTCTCATTTTCCATTGTTCAGGTTCTTACTCTCTGTTCTTACTAGACCTGTATGTAGTATTGTGCAAAAGTCTTAGGCCACTGTTAGATTAGAGATACCATATATAATTATTTCTCCGTCTCTGTATGAGAATACAACCAGAAAACATAGGAAATTTGTATACATTATTAAAAAACTGATAGAGTGGCAAGTATTTAGTGTGACCTCCCCATACACTTTCATCGGGATGCCAAGTTGTCCCTACAGTCCGAAGAAGCTTGAATCCAAGGTTGAAATTTTTGGGTCCAGGCACCAAAGATATGGTATATGTGGTCATAATACCATTGCCAAAACCAAATCTGGTGGTGACCTAAGACTGAAAAAGCTGGGATTTCTTAAAGGAAACAAAACTTGCTTAGGTAGGTGTTATGTCTTTAATTGGAGGAGTCTGAGCTCATTGAGGTTTGTCATGGAGAGTTTTAACCAGTGGTCTTCTCCACCTTCTCAGTTTGGGTGAGGAAGAACTTTTGGGTGGGTCAGATATTCATAGACATGGAGTATATTTAATACTGAGAGAGAGAGAGAGAGAGAGAGAGAGAGAGAGCACTGATGAGATTCGGGAGGTTTGGAGCTGAACTTTGATTAATGTATTGATTAATGTTTTAATGAACTCATTTGCTGCTCAATACATCATATCAACTCTCTCATAACAGAACGAACCTCGTTACAGCTCGTCGTCTGATTAAACCCAAGACGGAAACAAAAAAAGAAAAGAATCGCAGAAAATGAAGATGGCAAACGAGGTCCAGAATGAGAGCAGAGAGAGAAAAGAAAAGAAGTAAGAAAGTGTTACAGAACGGACAAAAGAAATAGAGAATAGAATAAAGGAACAGGCTAGAAGATGAAATGACAAATTCAAAAAAGAGAAACGGGCTAAAAAAATAAAATAAAAGGTGGGATATAAAGGAAAGGAAATCTGAAATATATAAATATTATGTAGAGAAGGAGAAAAAATCTAATTAAAAAAAATATATATAATTAAAAAAACATTAATTGGATTAAGATACAAAATAAGAATTAAAGATAAAGATAAAGGACGCCAACGTGGTATCAAAAAAAAAAAAAGAGAAATGATGCGAGAAAGCAAGCCTGAAAGAGAGGCCAGAGAAAGGCGAGTGAAATAAAGACAAACAAAAATCGAGCCACTGAAATCGAGAGAAAGAAATACAGGAGGGGGACATGGAGACGGACTCCATAACAAGATCTCGTTGTAGTCGACCTTTACTCCCCAGAAGGCGTGATGTCACAGCGCACCTGCTGTTTTGGCACCGCCCCCTCAACCACCTGTGTGTCAGCTGGCTCCAGGGTCGCCATGGCAACAGTCCACGTCAGCTGCTATCGGGGGGGGTTTCGTGGTGTCGGGACCCCTCTCCTGTTTTCATGCTGGAAACTGCTTCAGCCGGAGCCGTGATACCGGCAATCAAGTGTTAGGGTCTGAGTCTTCAAAAGTGGCGTTGTGCAGAAGTATTTGGCCCCCCTGCTCAGATTCAGTGTCGTGTTTAATTCCAAAGAGCGACAGGGCGTCCCCCCGGTCTCTGTTCTGGGTCACTTATCGCTCTCAAATCATATAGAGTTTAGAGTGGAATGGAGATGCACAGCACTGTCACCTTTTTTTAAAGCCTCTCACGAATGACAGGAAGCACAACTATAACCCAACACAACAGGAAACTGTAATAAACAAGCTAACTTCTTTTGACAGTTAGAAAGGAAATGACATGTAACACGTTTTCCTCACAGCTTCTCCCAAAACCCTAGGTGAGACTCGTGAGTGCAACTCACACCCAGCTCATTAGGAGTCATTAGCGCTCGCTGTTAACAACTGTGTGAAGTTTGCTTTCTTTGTCATCTTCTCGTACTGAAAACCTTGAAATCTGTGCCTGCTGCTCTGATGGTGTTTAACATGCCATGAACAATAAAATCAATAACAGTGACGATGCGATTCACAGAGTATACAATCACCAGTCACTTTGTTAGGTACTCATCCTTGTTTCTACTCCCATCGTCCATTTTAGCAGTTACAGTTACCATGTAGGGGCATTTGTAGTTCTGTAATTATAGGTTGTAGTCCATGTTCGTCCCCTTTCCTCTGTTCTCTAATGGTCAGGACCCTATTTGGTCCTGTTTGGGTGGTTCTCAGCACCGCACTGACACTGATGTGGTGGTGGTGTGTTGGTGTGTGTTGAGCTGGTATGAATGGATCAGACATAGCAGTGCTGCTGGAGTTTTGACACATTGTGTTCGCTCACTGTGCACTCTTAGACATCTACCTTAGTGCTCCACCTTGTAGCTGTAAAGTCGGACACAGCAGTTTGTGTGGTGCTGCACAGTTTGTTAGTCATGCTCTGAGCCTTCATCAGTGCCTGGTTTAGTCAGTAATGATAATTAGACGTGTTCATCTGTGGCCTAAAGTATTTGAAAGCTGCTTGAACCCATTTCCATCAACCACTTGAACTGGCACCGCGTCTGATTCCGGTTCTTAGTCCAATTTCTGATTCCAAAATGGTGAAAAAAGGTGTCAAATGTTTAGGTATAAAGAACAGCTGCGTGATTCCTGAATTGTATGAATCATTATGCGAATCAGTTAGTGATGAAATGAGTGAATAGTATTAGTGAATCATTTTATGAATCTGTATGTGAACCAGTTTAGTGTCAGTGAATCATTTCACTGTAATTAGTGAGTACAGGGGATGAATCATTTTATGAATCAATATGTGATAGTGAATCATTTTGTTGTAATTAGTGAATAGCGTTGGTGAATCATTTTATGAATCAGTATGTGAATCAGATTGCGATGCTGATGTCCTTTACGACAGGTCAGCTTTCCACACGTATTGCATTAGCCTTTCAAAGTGGACCAAACTTTTGAGCGCTTCCCCAGGTCCATCTTCTGCTAATGCTCTGTAGGGTCGTATGAAACAACACTACATGGTGACACCGGTCCTGGCACAGTGGTGCCTCCTTACACTGGTGTATTTGTAGCATGTCATTAGTTAGTAGGACCAATAAGTGGAATTGAAGTTCTATTTTTTGAAGATACACTTCTTGGAATTTTGGAATATGAATACGTGAACTCGTAAGGCGTGCTTTTGGTTGTTTTCTTGAATGCCATTAGTCCAGGTCGTTTTATAAAAGCTATTGGTTTAAAGCCTTTACTTTTACGTAGCATGTTTGTTTTGTGAAATGATTTGGTTCACAGGTTCATATTTCTTGACAGCAGACGTATGAGATGTTGACGTCATGCTCATGGATGTTCTGTGAGTTATTCAAATGTCGGAATGAATCATTTATTCTCCAGCCTCTAAGGAATTCGTACATGAGCGTCATTCCCCAAATACCAAGAGTGTCCTTGGAGTGTAAAAAAACCTCTCAATCTCACTTCCATCCATTGTGACCTGTACAGTCTTTTAATTAAAACTTAAATTATTACATTAATAAACCGTGGTTCAATAACCTTCAGCAAACTATTCAGTAACGCTTACTAAATGATTCAATGCCCATAACTAAGCGACCCATTAACTGAAATAAGCTCTTCTCCATCCCTGTCTCCATGAATTAGTACTCACTGATTCAACTACACTGACTCCTTCCAATCGATTCCTAATCCCAACTACATAACTCTGTTTCCGAATGATTCCTAGCCACAACCAAACATTTCTGCTTTCAAAAGATTCCTGACCACAATTAAAAGTCTCTGCTTCCAAATGATGCCTAATCCCAACTAAATGATTCGTTAACCGTTTTCAAGCGGTTCCTGTTGATGGAGACATTGTTCGGAATCATTTACAGTTTGGGAGTCATTTAGTGGGGATTAGGAATCATTTGGCTGCACAGTCACAGGTGGACGCCACAGAACTCGTTAATCCCACCACCTCGCCTTCACACTTAAAGTCCAGCCTAACGTTCAAATCCAGGTCCTCAGGACCTAGTTTCCAGCACCTGCCTCTTAATTCTGAGCCATTGGATCTGGAGTCTCTAACTGCTAGCGAATGATTCACTAAATGTAAATAAATCATTGATTGGGGCTAAATGAATAAGTCATGGCACTGTTTGGGGCCGCACACAGGTTAAGCTTCAAAAAAGTCCAAATAAATATAAATCAAACCCCCCTCCAACCACTCCCCGAGTAGAGTGAGTTCAGAGCTCAGGCTGCCTGTCTTCATTCGAGTGTCTGAGTTTTCCGTTTGTGGGTTTGACTTATCATTAGTCGTTTTCTAACGAGTGCAGTTGGGTGAGAGATCTGTGGGATTTAAAAGAGAGTTAAATGCCAGTTGCTGTGGCTGATCTCGGTGTGAAATGTCAGAGCTGAGTGACTCCTGCAGCGCAGCAACCTTCAGCCTCTTTGCTCCGTTCCTCTCTGGCTTTGGAGGAGAACCAGACCCACGACTCGGTGACCTTTCAGAGAGGGAAACCTACGCCTGCTTTTCAAACTGCTTTTTATTTAAAAACAAGGAAGGGTAAAACTCAGAGTGAGGACGGATGCAGTAATGTACATCCTAGTGAATCACTATCACTAAACTGATTCACTCACTCTCACTGGGACACTTTAGAGATACAAACTGCTCTAATGCATGCCTTTGGAACGTGTATTTTGGAATTGGAATGTGGGAGGAAACTGGAGGAGTAAACTGATTCACATACTGATTCATAAAATGATTCACCAACACTATTCACTAATTACAACAAAATGATTCACTAACATAAAACTGGTTCACATATTGATTCATAAAATGATTCATCCCCTGTACTGACTAATTACAGCGAAATGATTCACTGATACTAAACTGGTTCACAAACAGATTCATAAAATGATTCACTAACTCTATTCACTCATTTCAACCAAATGATTCACTAACACTATATTGATTTCACATACTAATTCATAAATTGAGTCACTTATTACAACAAAATGATTCACTAAGATTAAACCGATTCAAATACTGATTCATAAAATGATTCACTAACACTATTCACTAATTACAACAAAATGATTCACTAACACAAAACTAGTTCATATACTGATTCATAAAATGATTCATCCCCAGTACTCACTAATTACAGTGAAATGATTTACTGACACTAAACTGGTTCACATACAGATTCATAAAATGATTCTCTAGCAATATTCACTAATTATGACCAAATGATTCACTAACACTAGACTGATTCATAAAATGATTCACTTATACTATTCACTCATTTCAACCAAATGATTCACTAACGCTATGATTGATTTACATACTAATTCATAAAGTGAGTCACTTATTACAACAAAATGATTCACTAAGATTAAACAGATTGACATACTGATTCATAAAATCAGCATGTCTGTGGAATATGTATTTTTAAATTGGAATGTGGGAGGAAACTCACACATACACGGGGAGAACATGTCAAAAGATTCATATTTCTTCATTAATTACAACCAAACAGTTCACTAAGATTTAACTGATTCATAAAATGATTCACTAACACTTCACTAATTCCAACCAATTGATTCAGTAACACTCAACTGATTCACATAATGATTCATAAAATGATTCATTAACACTATTCACTAATTACAACAAAATGATTCACTAACACAAAACTGGTTCACATACTGATTCATAAAATGATTCATCCCCAGTACTCACTAATTACAGCAAAATGATTGACTGACACTAAACTGGTTCACATACAGATTCATAAAATGATTCACTAATTCCAAACAATTGATTCAGTAACACTCAACTGATTCACATACTGATTCCTAAACTGATTCGCTAACTCTTTTCACTAAATTCCACATAAATGGTTCACTAACCCTAAACTGATACACATCTGGCTGTAACCATCTAATACTTCTTCTTTCTGATACACACAGCATCCATGTCTCATTGGATTTGACTCTGAGCTTGGCTTCCAGATCCTAAATCATGGCCTGTGCTCTCTTGTGCCAGCCTGAGAGTGTAATCAGTCACACAAAAGCTCTGATCAATGACTGAAGTCCCACAGAGCTCAGACCTTCAAAAATCTGATGAATTCAGTCATCACAGTCGAATCAGTGACAGGAACCCAGTCTGGAAAATTATTCTGTATAGAACAGAGAGGCAGACTGAATTTTCAAGCATGGAGTAGAACAACTGACTCATTCATATGATACATTAACAGCATTCAAATGACTCAAAGACCCAAACCAATTGATTCACTATTCCTTATGCCAAATGTTTCTCTAACCCTAAACAAATACTTTAGTATCACCACAAACAGCTCAACAAACCAAACCAAATGATTCACCAACTCTACACTCGAGACCAGCTTACCCTAAACATGATTCGTTGTTTAAACTAGTCAATGAACTGAACCAAATGATTCCCCAACTCTACACAAACGACTCACTTACCCTAACCACGTGACTCACTATTGTACAAGCCAAATGAATCACTAACTCCATTCAAACTAGACAATGAACCAAACCAAATGATTCCCCAACTTGACCCAAATGAGTCACTTACCCTAATCACTTGATTCCCTAATGTACAAGCCAAATGAATCACTAATGCCAGTCAAACCAGTCAAAATAAACCAAACCAAATGATTCTAACACCACAAAAATGACTTCCTACACCAAAGCAAACGAATCAGTAACATCATATAAATGATTCGCTAACCCTAAAAAGTGATTCACTAACACCATAGAGCAGTTCAACAACCTAAGCCAGACTAGCCATTAAACTTAAAAAAATCATTTCCCAACTCTACACAAATGACTCACTTAACCTAACCACTTGATTCACTATTGTACAAGCCAAATGAATCACTAATGCCTGTCAAACTGCAGCTCTACACAAGCGACTCACTCACCCTAACCACATGACTCACTGTTGTACAAGCCGAATTAATCGCTAAACCCAGTCAAACTAGTCATAAAACCAAGCCCAGGGATTTCTCAACTCTACACAAACGACTCACTTACCCTAACCACTTGATTCACTATTGTACAAGAAAAAAAAATCACTAATGCCAGTCAAACCCAATGATTCCCCAGCTCTACAAAAATGACTCACTTACCCTAACCACTTGATTCACTATTGTACAAGAAAAAAGAATCACTAATGCCAGTCAATCCAAATGATTCCCCAGCACTACACAAACGACTCATTTACCTTAACCACTTGATTCACTATTGTACAAGCCAAGTGAATCACTAATGCCAGTCAATCCCAATGATTCCCCAGCTCTACAAAAGTGACTCACTTACTCTAACCACTTCATTCACTATTGTACAAGAAACAAGAATCACTAATGCCAGTCAAAACAAATGATTCCCCAGCTCTACAAAAATTTTATCACTTGCCCTAATCACTTGATTCTCTATTGTACAAGAAACAAGAATCACTAATGCCAGTCAATCCAAATGATTCCCCAGCTCTACACAAACGACTCACTTACCTTAATCACTTGATTCACTATTGTACAAGCCAAATGAATCACTAATGCCAGTCAAACCCAATGATTCCCCAGCTCTAAAAAAGTGACTCACTTACTCTAACCACTTCATTCACTATTGTACAAGAAAAAAGAATCACTAATGCCAGTCAATCCAAATGATTCCCCAGCTCTACACAAACGACTCACTTACCTTAATCACTTGATTCACTATTGTACAAGCCAAATGAATCACTAATGCCAGTCAATCCCAATGATTCCCCAGCACTACACAAACGACTCACTTACCCTAACCACTTGATTTACTATTGTACAAGCCAAATGAATCACTAATGCCAGTCAAACCCAAATGATTCCCCAGCACTACACAAACGACTCACTTACCCTAACCACTTGATTTACTATTGTACAAGCCAAATGAATCACTAATGCCAGTCAATCCCAATGATTCCCCAGCTCTACAAAAGTGACTCACTTACTCTAACCACTTCATTCACTATTGTACAAGAAAAAAGAATCACTAATGCCAGTCAAAACAAATGATTCCCCAGCCCTACAAAAATGACTCACTTACCTTAATCACTTGATTCACTATTGTACAAGAAAAAAGAATCACTAATGCCAGTCAATCCAAATGATTCCCCAGCTCTACAAAAATGACTCACTTACCTTAATCACTTGATTCACTATTGTGCAAGAAAAAAGAATCACTAATGCCAGTCAATCCCAATGACTCCCCAACTCTACAAAAATGACTCACTTACCATAATCACTTGATTCACTATTGTACAAGCCAAATGAATCTTGAAACCCAGTCAAACTAGTCATAAAACCAAACCAAATGACTCCCCAACTCTACACAAGCGACTCACTTACCCTAACCACATGATTCACTATTGTACAAGCCAAATGAATCACTAACGCCATTCAAACTAGTCAATAATCCGAACCAAATGATTTCTTTGTTGCAACATTTCTTTGTTGTGAATGTTATTATGGCCTGGTTACTAAAGACCCTGAGGAATCCCGATACGTCTCACCACACCCTGAGCCTGATCTGATCCGGGTGTTTAGAGACAACAAATGAAGTCACGTCAGAAAGAGACACAGACGTGAGCATCATCGCTATTTTCCCCTGAACTGCTCCAGCTGCTAATCAGAGAGTGGGAGATGGAGATGGATGGAGACTCCCGGGGGAGGAGGTGGTGGGTCTCAGCTGGATGGAAGTCTGCAGTTTAAATGTCATCCAGGCAGGGAGTGGAAGCACCGCTGCCATTTCACATCACACAGGAAGTGAGGACGAATAAAGGATATAATAGGAGAACGGATGAGAAGATGGAAGCGTTTGACGTACCGCCTGCAGAGACTCGACTCTCTGGTTTAGGCTTCACAGAGCTATTCGAAGCCCCGATTAGGAAACGGCCAGCGTTCGGTGGTTAGCAGAACTCAGTGCGGCGGGTTTCAAATCCTCCACCTGCAGCACTCAGCCGATTAGCCGGGACGCGTCGGGTCTGGGGTTTGCTCTTAGCTTTGGGCTGAATAAAATGCATTCGTCTGCACGGAGGATTTGAAAAGGAAGCATCGGCTTGTTTTATCTTCCTTTCAGTTTTTAATTGCTACATTGTGAGTCCTGCCGCTCGGGGTCACGACCCTCACCATACGGGATGGTCATTAGGATTAGCACAGTGCTAATGAGCGCTAAATGAATCTTAGCCCCGAACATGCCGACTGGAATACGAAATCAAATCCGCCGAACGTTTCTTGTAGCAGCTACCACTCTTTGTATTTAAGGATCACCCCGCCACTCCTCTGTTACCATGACGACGGCCCTGTATGGATGTGGTGTCATTGTCGGTTCTGGTCGCACCCCTCGTGGTTTTCAGGCCTGGTTTCGGCTAATCTCTGGCGTTTCAGGGATAGTAAGTGATTCAAAAGTTAGCAGGATGTTCTGCTCAACTCTTTAGCACCAATATTAAATGCTTAGCCATTAGTGATTGTGTTGGAGGGTTCGATTTCTAGAGTCATTGCAGAGGTAGTGATATTACAGAGCTGCCTGCGTTACCCTGCGTTATAATTAAGGCGTGGCCACGACTTATTAAGGTGTGGGAATGAGATCCTAATGCAGAGAATCAGGTTTGAAAAGTGTGGGAAAGAGATCGTCTTATTATTATTAATGATCTCCCGCACCTTACTAACTCATTTCTACGCATTAGGATCTCGTTCGGAAAGCATAAGTCATGGTCACGCCTTAATTTTATTAAGAAGAGATATCACCAGGAGGGCTCTGTATTATATACAAAAGTCTGTTGAAAATAAATAATGAATAAATCATAAAATATAATATAAAAATCCCCCATCTGTCAGTGGCTTTTATATAAATTCTAATATTATTGTTGTATTTTTAAATACATTTTTGTACAGCATTGATTTATGTATTATAATTATTTATAATGGACATATTATTTTTTATTTTATGGTATGTTGAGCTTATAAAACATCCCCGATCTGTCAATTGCTCCAAAAGCAGAACATTATTTATACATGTTTTCTATAATTAATTTCTTAATTAAAATTTGTTAATTCATGGTAGAACATTTAAATATTGTTCTGTTTTTTTCACATTAAAAAAATGTTTTTAAACATATTGAAAAAAAAATTAGCTTAAAATTTGGCTTGTGTGAAAATTTTGGCAACCTTTTCCCAAATTCTCCATCCATCCATTCATCCATCCATCCATCCATCCATCCATCCATCCATCTATCTATCTATCTATCCATCCGTCCGTCCGTCCGTCCATCCATCCGTCCATCCATCCATCCATCTATCTTAGTGTCGATCCATCCACCCCTTCATCATACCAGATGGAATCTGGCATCTATCTGTTCACCCATCCATCAACCCAACCAATAACTCATCCATCGATTCATTCACCTACTCATCCTTCCACTCATTCTACCATCCACTCATCTAGCCATTTAAATAATCATCTTTTCATTTATCCACATAACCCTCTAACCATTCAGCCTCTCATGACTGTGGAGGATCTCAGAACTATCAACCAACCAACCAACCAGTAAACCAGCTCTTATTCATCCATCAACCATCGATCTATTTATGTAAGGGATCAGAGTTGCACTTCTGGCCAGCAGTACTACCTCTGTCCAGCAGAGGGTGGCTCAGGCATCCATCCATTCATCCAATTTAGTTCATGAAGGAACTACAACAGCGCTTGAAATGTGGCAATGAGGGTTTGTGTCTCAACACTTTTGTTCACATGTGGGTTTGTGTCTCAATACTTTTGGCTCCATGTGGGTTTGTGTCTCAATACTTTTGCCTACATGTGGGTTTGTGTTTCAATACTTTGTTCACATGCGG
Source organism: Ancistrus triradiatus (assembly GCA_025084515.1). Classification (NCBI taxonomy): domain Eukaryota; kingdom Metazoa; phylum Chordata; class Actinopteri; order Siluriformes; family Loricariidae; genus Ancistrus; species Ancistrus triradiatus. The sequence goes on from JAJAGP010000133.1 coordinate 217,648, forward strand.
GTTTTTGTCCCAATATGTTTGGCCTCATGGCTTTGTAACCAAATTCTTTGGTCCACATGTGGGTTTGTGTCTCAATACTTTTGTCCACATGTGGGATTGTGTGCCAGTGGTTTTGTCCATGTGGGTTTGTGTCTCAATACGTTTGGCCACATTTGGGTTTGTGTCTCAATACTTTTGGCCAAATTTGGATTTGTGTCTCAATATTTTTGTCCACATGTGGGTTTGTGTTGCAAAGGTTTTGTCCACATGTGGGCTTGTGTCTCAGTATTTTTGGCCACATATGGGTTTGTGTCTCAATATTTTTGTCCACATGTGGGTTTGTGTCCCAGTGGTTTTGTCCATGTGGGTTTGTGTCTCAGTACTTTTGGCTACATGTGGGTTTGTGTCTCAATACTTTTGCCTACATGTGGGTTTGTGTTTCAATACTTTGTTCACATGTGGGTTTGTGTCTCAATACGTTTGGCCACATATGGGTTTGTGTCTCAATATTTTTGTCCACATGTGGGTTTGTGTCCCAGTGGTTTTGTCCATTTGGGTTTGTGTCTCAGTACTTTTGGCCACATTTGGGTTTGTGTCTCAATACTTTTGGCCAAATTTGGATTTGTGTTTCAATATTTTTGTCCACATGTGGGTTTGTGTCCCAGTTTTTTGGGTTTTTTTTTTTTTACCTTTGTCGAATTGTATTTTGACAAACCCATAAAACCAAAAGTATTTTGTTATGCTTACCACCTCTGCCAAGCTTTCACACAACCCAGCAACTAATGTTTTTCTAAGGTCTCAGAACTTGTTAGTGACTCATTAAACTCTTTAGATGTGCAGAGTTTCAGACGTTGTGTTTTGAATATCCTTTGTTCAGCCCCTACATGCTGTAGGATGAAGGACTAAAGGTGGCTTTCATAATGCCGTTAGCTTTTAGCTTTCAAATATAGCCTTGTCTTCATATCTTCATGAAGCAAATCCAGGATCACAGTAAAGACCATTTTCAGTTCAGGTCATAATTATTGCTTTTGAGGCCGGTCTGCTGCGGGAAAAGTGAAGGATGAAGGACGTCACGCCTACGCCCCTTCACATGGAGAATGGAGCGGATGTTCAAATCATCCTAATTGAAGCTTTTACCTCGCCTGTACCTCGGGTCCACTTCAGTTTCCAGGCGCCTCCAGGCTGTTTGAAACTTTCTAACCATAAATCAGTGTAAAACACCAGCAGCTCTGGCCGAACGCCGAATTAGCAGCAAGTGCTTTAGCTGCGCCAGTCGCCGCTGACCGGAGCTTTCTGACGCATTCCGCTTCGGCCCTATGAGAGAGCTGCGCTTTGAAATGAAAGAACCTTACAGAAATGAGGAACAGATTAAAAATCGTATAGAAAGCGCACTCCTTTGTAACCGCGTGCTTGTGTCAGGTGTCAGAACTCGGCTCTGGTCAATAAAAAGTTGGAACGTGGGCGGCGGGTGACACTCGCTAATGACGTGAACGTAGGAGCGTATCCGCGGCGGCGTGGTTGTAATTGTTGGTTTTCAGAGCGCCGGGTTTTTAACATAATGACTCTTTTTTTGCGCGGCCGTGGGCGTCAAACCTAAAGTGGAGACACTTCACGTCTGTAACAATGTCTCAAAGGAACGAGGCCACCGAAACGAGAAGCCACTTCCACTCTCGGTAAGCCTGACGAGATGACACTCAAGGTCGCGCTTCCTCAACTGAGTAATGAGGCTTTGGAAAACTTTTTTTTTTTTCGCCAGAGTACAAACGGTTTCTAGTTACGCATTTCGGTGTACGGGTCAACGACCTGCATTTGTGTCCAAGTCCAATAAGACTTACTCAATACATCTGTATGTGACGTATCTGAAGAAAAGGCATTTGATTTATTTTTTTTTTGCATTCCGAACAGTAACTAGATCAACATTTCCTGAAGGAACTACAACAGTCCACATCTGGGTTTGTGTCCCAATACCTTTGCCCACATGTGGGTTTGCGTCTCAATACGTTTGTCTACATGTGGGTTTGTGTCCCAATACTTTTGGCCACATGTGGGTTTGTGTCCCAATACTTTTGTCCACATGTGGGTTTTTGTCCCAATACTTTTGACCACATGTGGGTTTGTGTCCCAATACTTTTGACCACATGTGGGTTTGTGTCTCAATACTTGGGCCACATGTGGGTTTGTGTCTCAATACTTTTGGCCACACGTGGGTTTGTGTCTCAATACTTTTGGCCACATGTGGGTTTGGGTGGTCCCAATACTTTTGGCCACGTGGGTTTTGTGTCCCAATACTTTTGGCCACATGTGGGTTTTTGTGTCCCAATACTTTTGTCCACATGTGGGTTTTTGTCCCAATACTTTTTTTGACCACATGTGGGGGTTTTGTGTCCCAATACTTTTGACCACATGTTGGGTTTGTGTCTCAATACTTTGGCCACATGTGGGTTTGTGGTCTCAATACTTTGTCCACACGTGGGTTTGTGTCTCAATACTTTTGGCCACATGTGGGTTTGTGTCCCAATACTTTTGGCCACGTGGGTTTGTGTCCCAATACTTTTGTCCACATGTGGGTTTTTGTCCCAATACTTTTGACCACACGTGGGTTTGTGTCTCAATACTTTTGTCCACATGTGGGTTTTTGTCCCAATACTTTTGTCCACATGTGGGTTTGTGTCTCAGTACTTTTGGCTACATGTGGGTTTGTGTGCCAATACATTTGTACACATGTGAGTTTGTGTCCCAATACTTTTGTCAACATGTTGGTTTGTGTCTCAATACTTTGGCCACATGTGGTTTTGTGTGCTAATACATTTGCCCACATGTTGGTTTGTGTCTCAATATTTTTGTAAACGTGGGTTTGTGTCTTAATACTTTGGCCACGTGGTTTTGTGTGCCAATACGTTTGCCAACATGTGGGTTTGTGTCTCAATAATGTTGTCAACATGTTGGTTTGTGTCTTGATACTTTTGTCCACGTATGTTTGTGTCTCAATACTTTGGCCACATGCAGGTTTGTGTGCTAATACTTTTGTCCACGTGTGGGTTTGTGTTCCAATACTTTTGCCTGCATGTGGGTTTGTGTCCCAATACTTTTGTCCACATGTGGGTTTGTGTCTCAATACTTTTGGCCACATGTGGGTTTTTGTCCCAATACTTTTGACCACACGTGGGTTTGTGTCTCAATACTTTTGTCCACACGTAGGTTTGTGTCTCAATACTTTTGGCCACATGTGGGTTTGTGTCCCAATACTTTTGGCCACGTGGGTTTGTGTCTCAATACTTTTGTCCACATGTGGGTTTTTGTCTCAATACTTTTGTCCACATGTGGGTTTTTGTCCCAATACTTTTGACCACACGTGGGTTTGTGTCTCAATACTTTTGTCCACATGTGGGTTTTTGTCCCAATACTTTTGACCACACGTGGGTTTGTCCCTCAATACGTTTGTCCACAGGTAAGTTTGTGTCCCAATACATTTGTCCACATGTGGGTTTGTGTCTCAGTACTTTTGGCTACATGTGGGTTTGTGTGCCAATACATTTGTACACATGTGAGTTTGTGTCCCAATACTTTTGTCAACATGTTGGTTTGTGTCCCAATACTTTGGCCACATGTGGTTTTGTGTGCTAATACATTTGTCCACGTGTAGGTTTGTGTGCCAATACGTTTGCCCACATGTGGGTTTGTGTCTCAATATTTTTGTAAACGTGGGTTTGTGTCTCAATACTTTGGCCACGTGGTTTTGTGTGCTAATACATTTGTCCACGTGTAGGTTTGTGTGCCAATACGTTTGCCCACATGTGGGTTTGTGTCTCAATACATTTGTCCACATGTGGGTTTGCGTCCCAATACTTTTGTCCACATGTGGGTTTGTGTCTCAATACTTTTGTCTACAAGTGGGTTTTTGTCCCAATACTTTTGTCCACATGTGAGTTTGTGTCTCAATACTTTTGTCCACATGTGGGTTTGCGTCTCAATACTTTTGGCCACATGTGGGTTTGTGTCCCAATACTTTTGTCCACATGTGAGTTTGTGTCTCAATACTTTTGTCCACATGTGGGTTTTTGTCCCAATACTTTTGACCACATGTGGGTTTGTGTCTCAATACTTTGGCCACATGTGGGTTTGTGTCTCAATACTTTTGTCCACATGTGGGTTTGTGTCCCAATACTTTTGACCGCACATGGGTTTGTGTCTCAATACTTTTGTCCACATGTGGGTTTTTGTCCCAATACTTTTGACCACACGTGGGTTTGTGCCTCAATACGTTTGTCCACAGGTAAGTTTGTGTGCCAATACATTTGTCCACATGTGGGTTTGTGTCCCAATACTTTTGTCAACATGTTGGTTTGTGTCTCAATACGTTTGCCCACATGTGGGTTTGTGTCTCAATAATGTTGTCAACATGTTGGTTTGTGTCTTGATACTTTTGTCCACGTATGTTTGTGTCTCAATACTTTGGCCACATGCAGGTTTGTGTGCTAATACTTTTGTCCACATGTGGGTTTGTGTTCCAATACTTTTGCCTGCATGTGGGTTTGTGTCCCAATACTTTTGTCCACGTGTGGGTTTGTGTCTCAGTGCTTGTCCACTGAATGCGCTAAAAACACACCTTTACGTTAAATCGCAGTCACAGCCGATCATCCTGAAAACCGACAAATTCCGGACACAACAAGAAAAACAAAAAGTCCATTGTTGTTGACTTATTTCCGTGGCACCACATTAGCTTGCCAGAAAGCTCCTGGTGTGTTTATTTGGTTTATTTTGTGAACTGGATTTGATTCGATTGTGAGATGGCCAGTGTTGCATTCGTACCTCATTCTTGGCTTTGAACTCACGTTGGCAGCCGAACTTAGCTGGAACTCGAGTCGTTCCCACAGTGAGGAAGGTTTTTTATATTATTTAAAAAAAAAATCTAATCTGCTACAAAAATGACAGGGACGAGGTTGACACACACCTCTCTCCAAATTAGCCCTTAAGCCTCACGTTTGAACAACGAAGAGTGAGCCAAGTATTAGAGCTTGCCAATTAGCTTGCTAGCATCCTGGCTGGATTAGAACCGGGCTGGGAGACACTGTCTCTCATTTATTTCCTCACCGATTTGTTCATCCGTGAGAGAAAAGTCAAGCTAATTTACTCCAAAATGGGCCGCGCGACCTGCTGATTCTAGTTTGCCCATACTAGAGAAGCCAGGCTATGAATTAGGATTTTCGAACTCTACTGCATAGAAATACAATCACACGGCAGCAACTCGATGCATTTAGGCAAGATGACCTGCTGAAGTTCAGACCAGGCATCAGAATGGGGACGAAAGGTGATTTATGTGACTTTGAACATGGCATGGATGCTGAGTATTTCAGAAACTGCTGATCTACTTGGATTTCACCCACAGACATCTGCAGGGTCTGAGGCAGATATGTAAATGATTGCAGGTGTGGTCTGCTTAGACACTGGGTTTTGCCAAAGAGGGCGTAAAAGTGCTGTCTATAAAAAGGCTCTCGGAGGCTACTTTTGGCTAGTGTACCTCTTGGTGAGAGATGGTTGCCTGCTAGAGATCCCTTTACGATGCACTCAAAGACATTTTGCAATGTGGACAGACGTTGAGAGGGGATCCATCACTGGACTGAGAGAAGCAGGATGGACTTTTTGAAGAAGTGGCGCCATCTTGGCTGTTCTGACCTAGCTGCTCGAAGGTGTTGGGGGGGTCTTGGGAGCTCCGGACGGCCCTGACAGACCACCAGCGGGGAGGAGCGTTTGAACCGCCAAGAAGCACTGTTTTGTTGTCCACGATCCAGACATGGGTGGAACCTTCACTACACACCCCTGTCTATGCCCGGAACCTTTCTAGGCGCTTAACAGATGGAAATTTGTTGTCACGGCGACCATTACTTGTCCTGCCATTGACAGCCAGCCACTTTCGTTTTCGTTGGTGTTGTGAACGAGAAACCTGGACTTCCACGGACTTCGAGTATGGAGGCCTCGTGTCGAGCTCGTCAGTCCCGCCTTTGCTGTGGAGTGACAGACTTACCAAAGGATCTCCTAAAGAACCTGTTTGCCTCCAATACCCAACCAGGTCTCATCTTGTATCCCGACTAGAGACGACCTAACAGGGTAACTAGAGCCTCTTTTCGATTGTACAGTTTTCCCCAATAAACTTCCGCTCTAATATTGTAATCACTTACATAAATCATCACTACATTCACAAATGTAAACCTTCAGTCGGTTCCAACAGCTCCTTCGTGGAGTTTTTTTTTGACAATGAGTTGATGAACTGCTATGTTCTTCGGAAGGCTTAAAGGTTGAATGATGGGTTGATTGGTAATAAGATTGGTCCTATAGATATGGATGGATGTTTGATGGGTTAAATGCATAAATGAAGAGATGAACAGACAATTTCTTGGTTGGTCGGCTGGATAGGCAAGCTAATGGATGGATAAATGGCATGTTTGATGGAAGATGAGAAGGCAGGTGGATGTGATTAATATCGGATTCCGTGGTGGGTCTCAGGTAACTTGTAGACATTTGTCTGATGTAGTCTTTAAGAGAGCTCCACGCTTTACTTCCATCATACACAGACTACCCATCTCTGATTCCCTCGCCATCTTCTGCCCTTTCTCTTCTCTTCCTTGCTATTGATCTCTGGAGCTCGGTAAACGCCAGTCTGAGCTGCTATTCTTTTGCGTTCCTCGAGGACCGGCCGAGGCTTGAGCTGCTGAATTGAATTCGCATTCGACTGAGTGGCACTGCTACAAGTTAAAGCATCAGAAATAAGAATTTGGCTTGGAGGCAGAGTACAAAGCCAGCGTGAAGATGACTTCTGAATTCCTGAAAATTCTGTTGTGGGTGTTTTATTTTCAACTAGCCTTAAAAGATTCGGCTCTCGGTGCCAGGAGCTAAAAGACCAAACGTTTCGCGAGCGCTGGCAGAAGGAAATGAGAGCGCTTGTACAACCACCGGCCAACTTTGGTCTCGGAACAGCCTGGATCCTTGATGGCAACGATTCAGCAAGGTGCTGGAAACCTTCCTTAGAGGTTCTAATCCATTTTTACATCTTGAAGGTAGGATGTTGATTCGTGGATTATGGATTTGGCACTCGGGTGGAGCAGCAGCCTCATATAAGTGAGCTCCGGTTGGGCATCACTTGCAGGCACAGTTGGCTGTGTCTGAGTGAGGGGAGTCCGGTCAAGGGATCTAATGTCCCCAGTGCTTGCAGCAGCAACTCTTGCCAATCCCATGTCCCAAAAACAGAGTCGAAAAAATGAGTCCTTCTGTTGATGGATGAAAGCTCAATGTCCAAAAGACTTCAGCAGATACTGAAAATTTGGTTCAAACACTCACCAACATTTGCGCCCAAGCAAGCCGAAGAACCTTGGAAATCCATGTTGGAAATCTGCATAAGACAGGTGATTGGAAATGGTCTGTTCTGAGGATACCTGCTTCTTACTCACCTAAAGGAGCTCAGGAAGGCTGAAGGGCTTGGTCACGAACTAAGAAGCTGAAGCAGGTGTGAAAAGGAAAGCAGAAAAGGAAAACAGATTTGCATGGCATGCCCTCTCTGGCTTTAATATACTGCAGGCTTTGAGTGTTGGAGGTGTGAGAAAGTGCAGCACTTTGATATGGACGGTGGAATGGCTGGGAGAGTGAAATAAAAGGTGAATACACGTTTGAGTGAATGGATGGACGTTTGAATCGATGGGTGAATGAACAGACATTTGATGGCCGCTGTAATGGCTGACTGGACAGATGGGAAGATAGATACATAGAGCTTTGGAAAAAATAAAAGACCACTCCGAATTTTCTTGAAATCAACACCGCTACATGTACGGTGGCAATCCCATTCCAATTCCAGCACAGACACACCTCATTCGACTTAATGAGGTACTGATTAGGTGATCACCTGACTGACCCCAATCTTATTTATTGAGGAAAAGTACAAGTAACGTGGAAGCTGTGACTGAAATATTGATTTCTGAACTTTCCTAAGTTGGTGCTGTTTTGTTAAAAATGAATAGAAACTTATATTCTTTGTTTTATTAATCAAATGCTCTTGCCATTGCTGCCAATAAATGTTTTATTTGGAATTTGTCTGTAATTTATGGAATAAAACAAAAATGTTACATTTCACATAAACGCATACTGTACCTACAAATAGTAAAACCAGAGAAACGGATCATTTTGCAATGGTCCCTTAATTCTTTCCAGAACTGTAGATGAATACATAAGATACCGCTTGAATAGATGCTAAAGGGTTAAAACATGGGTGGAAATGAACAGAGGAATGAACATATAGATGTGTTAATGAGTAGATCGATGGTTAAATCAATGACTGGTTAAATGAGTAAATGAAGGAATAAATTAGAGCTTGAGTATTAGTCAAATCAGTGGGTGGATGAATGGATGTGGAGAGAGAAATGGATACAGACATGGATATATTGAAGGGTTTAAATGGATAGATGGATGGATAAATTAATTAATGGCTGAATGCTTAAAAAAGGTACGAACAGATAGGGGATGACTGAATGTATAAATGGATGAATGTACTACTGACTAGTGAATAATGGATTAATGGTTGAGATGGACAAATTGATAGATGAATGGAGATATGGAAATTGATGATTGTTTGGATAAATGGATGGATAGACGAATGACAATGTGTGAGAGGATGGGTTGATGGATGGATGTTGGATTAATGGATGGTTGAATTGATACATAGATGTTTGGATGAGTGGTTGTATGAAATTTTACAGAAATGGTTGGATAATTGATGTGTAGATGAGTTTAGCTGTATTGATGGATTAAAGGTTTAATGTTTGAAGGTGTGTATAGTAAATGGATGACTGTACTAATGAATGAGTGGATGGATGGTTGATGGATGGATGAATTACTGCTTGAGTGAAAACTGAATGAAAGGTTGAGTAGATTGGTAAGTTGATAGATGAATGGAAAGATGCAAATTGATGATTGGTGGAATAAATGGATGGATGGTTGGAATGATGAATGGAAAGATAGATGGATGACAATTTTTGAGAGGTTGGATAAATGTGTGGATGGATAAATGGTGGACAGGATGGATGAAAGGCTGAATGGTTGAAGGTGTGTATAGTATATGGATGAATGTACTAATGAATGGTTAGATGGATGAATTAACAAATTAACGGTTGAGCAAAGAATGAATGAATGAACGGTTGAGTGGGTGGATTAACTGATAGGTGAATGGATAGATGGAAATTGCTGGTTGGAATGAAGAATGGATAGATAGATGACAATGTTTGAGAGGATGGGTTGATGTTTGGATGGATAAATGGATGGATGAATGGATAAATGGTGGAGTGAATGATGAATAAATGGAAGGATGGCTGGATGGATGGATTAAAGGCTGAACGGTTGAAGGTGTGCATAGTATATGGATGAATGTACTCAGTTGAAGATGTGTATAGTATATGGATGAATGTGCTAATGATTGGTTGGATGAATGAATTAACAAATTAATGGGTGAGCAAAGAATGAATGAATGGTTGAGTGGATGGATGAACTGATAGATGAATGGAAAGCTGGAAATTGCTGGTTGGAATGATGAATGGAAAGATAGGTGGATGACAATGTTTGAGAGGATGGGTTGATGTATGGATGGATAAATGGTGGAGTGAATAATGAATAAATGGAAGGATGGCTGGATGGATGGATTAACGGCTAAACAGTTGAAGGTGTGCATAGTATATGGATGAATGTACTAATGATTGGTTGGATGGATGAATTAACAAATTAACGGTTGAGCAAAGAATGAATGAATGGTTGAGTGGATGGATGAACTGATAGATGAATGGAAAGCTGGAAATTGCTGGTTGGAATGTTGAATGGAAAGATAGGTGGATGACAATATTTGAGAGGATAGGTTGATGTATGAATGGATAAATGGTGGAGAGGATGGATGGATGGATGAAAGGTTGAATGGTTGAAGGTGTGTATAGTATATGGATGAATGTACTAGTGATTGGTTGGATCGATTAACGCTTGAGTGAAGAATGAATGAATGGTTGAGTGGATGGATGAACTGATAGATGACTGGAAATGAAATTGCTGGTTGGGATGATAAATGGATAGATAGATGACAATGTTTGAGAGGATAGGTTGATGTAAGGATGGATAAATGGATGGATGGATGGATGAAAGGTTGAATGGTTGAAGGTGTGTATAGTATATGGATGAACGCTTGAGTGAAGAATGAATGAATGGTTGAGTGGATGGATGAACTGATAGATGAATGGAAAGCTGGAAATTGCTGGTTGGAATGACGAATGGATAGATAGATGACAGTGTTTTGAGAGGATGGGTTGATGTATGATGGATGGATTAAAGGTGGGGTGAATGGTTGAATACATGAGTAGATGGTGGGATTAATGGATGGTTGAATTGATATTTTGTTCATCCATGGATAAATGGTTGTATGAAAGGTTAGGAACGGATGGATCATTGCTGTGTAGATGAGTTTAGATGTATGCATGGATTAAAGGCTGAATGGTTAAAGGTGCGTATTGTGAATGGTTGAATGGATAGATGGATTGCTTAATCAATGCTGGTGTAGATGGATGGGGAATCAGTGGATGATTTAATGGATAGATGTATCCGGTGTGGATACAAATGTAAATGGATGGAGAGGAGGATATATAAGTAAATGAACAGTTATTGGTTGAATGGATGGACTAATGAAAGGTTGAATCAATATGTGAATACATTCATTAATGGATAGATGAAAGGAAGGACGGATGGATGAAGGTGTGTGTGTGTGTGTGTGTGTGTGTGTGTGTGTGTGTGTGTGTGTGTGTGTGTGTGTGTGTGTGTGTGTGTGTCTGAAAGTGTGTTTTGTGCCAGTTGCAGCTGTCTTAAAGAGTGAGAGAGGTAGGTGGTGGCAGAGCTGAAAAGAAAGATAAACAGGAGACCCCCCTCGATACACATCATCTGCATCTGACAGCCCACTCCACACCACACACACACTCGTACACACATTAACCCCCTTGCACATGGTAATCCCTCTTCTCCATCTCTCTCTATTTAGTGCAGCTGTTCCTCTCTCAACTCTTGTTCCACTGGTCTCACTATAGTTCTTAGTGATTACTGTTCTCAGACCTGTTCGTAAATGTTTGTGTTCAGTCTTAAACATTTTTTTATTACTATAAAAAATTCAGAACCTGCTGAAGAACATTCAAAGAGGAATCAGGCAATGCTCCAGTTACCAGGATGAAAGATTGGCTTAACGGGTGTATTAACAGATGGATGGATGAACAGGTGAAATGGACTGATAAATGGTTCATTAAATAAATCAGTAAATGTATTAAATGATAAACTCATAGATGAATGGATGAAAGGTTAATTGATTAGTGAGATTAAGCATATGGATAAATCCATACATGGATGGATAAAAACTTGGCTGGATGAGTGATATTTGGTGGGATGGATAATTAGTTTAAGTTTGTGGTTGGATGAACTGATAGATGGATGGTTGAATATATGTTTGGTAAAATGGTTGGATACCTGTTTGTTTGACTGGTGGAAGTAATGATGGGGTGTGTGGGTGAATAACTAGGTGTATTTGAGATGCTGGGTGAAGTACCGGATCACTGAATGAATGGTGATAAATGGATGAGTGAATATGAGTGATGAATTGATAATAAAATGGATAAATGAATGGATGAAATATGGGGGGATTGGATTAATAACAGATGGATGGATTGATGGGTGGGTGTATAGAACTGGGTAATTCACAATTAGGCGAATGGATAAATGGATGAATGAACGATTTTTAAGGAACTCCAACAAACTGAGGCTGAGATCCAAACCCATAGAAAAATACCTTTTTCCTTCTCTCTTCAATATTATTTATTCATCATTCTATTCAAAAAACTCTTTTCCATATGACACTACTCCTGCCCACTTTTCTTCTCACTTTTAACCCTGTGAACTTTTACACTTCTCCCAAACTTCAACTTCTTAGTTTACATGATTTCGCTTGTAACTGGTTTCCCTAGTGAACTTGAACTTTTATTTCAACTTACTTCCTGGAAAAAATAGGTGGAAATTGGTGGAGGTGAGAAATCCATTGCTGAATTAATCATTAAATTGATACGTCGTTTAAATAATAAAGAGATAAACTGATGAATGTTGACTGATTCCATAATTTATGCTAGATCGCTTGGATGCATGGATGGATAGATGGATGAATTGGATATAAATAAATACATTATTGGATGTAATAAACAATAAATAAATACCGGTTGTAAGAATTTTAAGGAATATAAATATATTCACCTTTTTAAAGTAGAGAAGGATGGTTTCTAAAATGAAAACTTCCTCCTTAAAGTGTAAAAACAAAAAACCCACACAAACATTGAAGTACATTGATAAGTTAAAGCTGACAAGGTAAAATTCAAACTTACTTGTCTTTCTTTTTTAATAAAAAATAGAAAGTAAAAAAAAAAAGAGAAAAATGAAAAATCTTCCTCCTTAAACCTACATGCAATTGACTTTCTTCCTATACTTACAAAAATAGACCAGAGGACGTTTTGTGAAATAGGAACGAAATAATAACCAAGCAACCTGCAAACTAGCTAAGAAAACAAAACTGGCAAAGAATAATAAGTTATTTTAAATAAATGAAAACGAAATCTTTTTAATAACTAAAAAGGAAGCATTTTATACACTTAAAACTGGGTTCTCTTGTTTTTCAATCATACTGATGAAATGATGCCTTCTTTTATATTTTAACACTTGCTACACAAAAATTAAAACGTTCCTTCCTTAAAAACAAAGCACTCTCTTCCTACTTTAAATAATAGACGAACACTGGAAAACCAAGCAAAAAGCAGATTAACAATCATAACATAATGTCAGGGAACATGACATTATATTGTGCTAAACTATAAAAAGCATTTTGTACAATTTTACACTCTTTTGTAACAAACCTACCAATAAAGAAGTAATAAAAGACGCAAACATGATGAACCTACTAGCGCTACCACTTACCCAAACCTGACAGCTCTTGCTAATGAAACACTGACAATAACAAACAAAACGGTGGTGGTTTGGGGTCGTGGGGTGTTTTGGGGGGGTGCAGTAGGGGGGTCGGAGCAGGTTAGGGGGTCGCAGGGGGTCTAAAGAGTGAAAGGTGGGAGAGCAGAAGCTTTTCTTTCATTCGCAGCTAAACAAATGAGTGACGAGCTCCCGTTCGTTCTTATCAGCCCGGGACTTATTAGCATCTCTCTCGCCCGCGCGCGCTCGCTCGCTCGCTCTTGCTCTCACTGTCGGCAACATGTGGAGGCATCGCTATAGCAACGGGTTTGGGGTGACATGTGCCGCAGACAGCCAGTCCACGGATATAAGGAGGGGCGGCGCGAAAAAAAGAGAAAGAAAACGGGAAAAAAAGCGACTCGCCATCAGCGCGCTCTCGCATTCGAGCATCCGAAGAGCTTCGCGAAGCTTCTGCTGGAAATCTGACCCGTTTGCGTTTCTCCAACTTTTTTTTGTGCAAGCTTTCTGTTTTTATTCACTGTGAAGGATTTCCGAACGGACCTGGCAACCGCCATGGAGATCCAGAGACGAGGGATGGATTTAGGTAACGTTACATTTATGCTTCATAGCTGTAATCTGTGTGGATTTGTGTTTCAAAAACGTCACGGTGCTCATCCTTATAGCCCGGCTTAACGTGACGTGACCCGGGCGCGAGCTCAGCTTCCGTTACACGGCCCAAAGTGGTCGATGTTTATGCAAATTGGGCGGGTTGTGATTAATCGTGGATGACTTTTAGAAGTTTGGACGATCACTGATTGCTCAGCAGGACAGGTCCAGGATTAGATGATCTCACAGAGCTGGTTCAACTAAACCTGATTCAGAGTAATTTCAGGATTCACTGCAGATATTTCAGTTGAATGCCAGATCAACATCTCTGACATGTACAGACTTGAATGAACAGCGTTAATTCTGGATTATATATCAGGATTAATTAATACCTGACTCTAAACCTGTTTGAGCGCCATTGGCCACTTCATTTTAGATGAGTGTGTTGTTCATTTCAAACTGCATCTGGTTAATATGGTTCGTTTCAGTTGTAGTTAATTTGGATTCATATATAAAACAGTTTTATGAAAAGCCTAGATAAAACGGGATATTATTATTAAGACCGACCAGAAACGTGTGAAGAATTCATAAATGTCTGTGCTTTTACCAACTGCAGTTTCCAAATGCAACACAGATCATGTAGTCACATTAAACTGTTCTTTTAATTAATGACCAAATATTAAAGGGTAATACAGTGTTAACACTGTTTGAGGTTAATCCATTACAATGCAATACAATTTATTTTTCATTTAAGGAACACTAACTTTATCACTCTAGTGATTTTTCTGTGAATAGGAATATTAAGGATGCTATTCAATCAAGTTACAGAAAATAATTATAAAGGATCATTCAGAAAGGTGCCCAAACAGTTCCACATTTAATGTTCAGTTCAGCTTAAGCACTGAATTGTGCAGGAACCTGTCACATGTGGCTCTGATCCTGCACTTGTTTCTACCCAGGCTCATTCGAGCAGGGAAGCCAAACCCTTTGCCTAAGCACACGGTATATTTGAGTTTTTTGGTAAACGATTTATCTGCCAGTCGTGTGTTGTTTGGAAGCCATATAAGGGATTGGACCTGCCACAGTTCTGTGCCCTAATGCTTGGCGTCGTGTTGATTTAGCCGCTTCCATACAAGCCAGTTACAAGCTAGCGGTCCGACTGGAGAGGTGCCAGCTTGTTTGCACATGCTGTGTCATTTTGTCCAGGATTTACAATTGTAGGTCAGTCCATGGATAGGTTGTGTTTATGTCCACAAGGCTGCATACTAAAATATCTAAATGTTATTGTTCCACAATAAATCTTCACTACTGGCAAACAAGTCAGTGATCATCAGGGTAAAACATCAGATACATTGTATTTATACTATAAAACAAAACACAATTGAAATATTAATAATAAATACACAAAACATGGGACGTTTTTACTCATGGGAAATCGATGTAAATATTGAATTATAAGGAATTGAAATATTCAGATTCATATAAGTAAATATAATAATGATAATCATAACAGTGATAATAAAAAACATTTAGAAATAACATCTTTGGCTAACGTTTAAATAATAAAAGATGCTTGTGTGTCTAAGGCACAAGAACGTTTGATAATAATAATAATAATAATAATAAACTGTTCAAACATAACATTTCATGTTAAACCAAGTTACACAAATAAATGAGCATATATATTAAATAAGTCATTTTTTTCTTTATTTACAGTACTTTTTAAAACAGTTTATTAAAATAAAACAGTTCCATGATCAAAATAAATTGTTTCAAATGTAATGAAAATAATCAAACATAAAAGCTGTTAATTGTGTATTTAAAAGCTTTAAGGGTTTCGTACGCAAAACCTAGAAAACAAGTGAACTATGTATAAACAAGCTATAATAATATAATAACAGTATAATAATAATAATAATAATAATAATAATAATAATAATAATGTCTCTTTAAGAAACATTAAAAGGAAAATATTAATAGCTAATACAAATAAATATAAATTCACCCAGTTCTTTGATTGATCTTGAATTGATTCAAATGATTCACATGATTTAGTTCAGGTTTGGGATATTTGTACATGTAAGGTGTGTGTGTGTGTGTGTGTGTGTGTGTGTGTCTGTGTGTGTGTAAAAAAATTAAGATAAAATTGTACTACAAGTATTTATATATATATATATATATATATATATATATATATATAGTTACAAGAAGTAATAAATGTTTTCATTATTTGTCCTATAAAAACAAACAGAAATAAGTGAACTGTAATATTATTATTATTATTATTATTATTATTATTATTATTATTGTTGTTGTAATATTGAAGATATATTATGTTATTTTATTTATAAGACATTATGTTATTATATTATTATATAAAGCACACACACAAATGTAAATAATACAGATTTGCAGACTAAATGAAAAGAACCACTGGCTTCTTTCCTCACATCTGACTTGAGATTTGTCGTTGGTGTGTGTGTGTGTGTGTGTGGTGACAGTGTGGAAGGTTTGTGTGTTGGGGGGGGTACTGGGGGAGTTACAGGGGTGAGAGATCAGTGGGAGTGAAAGGTCACATCACCCCACTTTTCTTCCCATCATTCAAATCACATTCAGCTTCTCGTTCCCCAAGTGCGAGAGGAAAAGAGAGAGAGAAGGGACCCCACTCTCTCCCCGTTACCACGGATACACATCCACGACCATCACTGTTTGCCCGATTCACAGATTCTATAGTGCAAAAGATTTAGGACACAAACAGTTTGTGTTACATTCTCGTCATTTGGCCGACTGAAAAACCGTCATTCCAGCAAGGGTGCCAAAACTTTAGCGTCGGACCCTAGGCTATACGTGGTGAATTTGTACACCCATAACCCAAGCACCTTTTTCGTATATTATTACTGCCCCGATTTCATTTCTCCATCGCATAGCATTTCCCTTCCTTTTGTTCCTTGTTTCTTTTTTCAATGATTGATACATATATGGTGTATTTTTGGATTGCACGCTTGTTTTTTGGCAGCCGCTTTCTCTCGCACACCGCCCACGTGAATTGGGAAAAATTTGCAAGTCCAATTCTATTCCCCGCAGATGAGCGCGCCGAAAAAAGGAGAAAAGCCTGTGCTTCACCCATGCTGTCTTTCTTTTCTTTTCTTTCTGTTTTTTTTCTTCCCTGTGTCATTTTTGTATGGCCTGGACCTGCAGTGGGGGGTCTGGTGGAAACGATGGTGTGGAATTATGGACTCAAACGGGAATTTTTAGAAGGAAAGCCGATTATGCTTTTGTACGAAATTGTCCGTCTTATTATTTTTGTGTTGTTTTTTCTCTCTGGGTAAAAAATAAAATCTAAAATGATGCGTGTAGCTTATATCAAACGTCTTTTCTGACATCTTTACTTCTTTATTATTACAAAAACATCATTGCACCTACACAAATTTGTTCACACTATTTATTTCTGTATTATTATTATTATTCTTTGCGTTGTTCCTATTATTATTCATGTACGTAATTAATCTGGTTTCTGATCCGAGCCCGGCTGCCGCTTGCTTTCTTTTCATGTGCCCGATCTCTTGGTGTAATTCAATTGCCAGCGCTGAGCCCGCAGAAGCGCGGGATTGGGGCGGGCCGCGGGGGATTCTGTCTAAAGCCTTTTTGCTTCTTCTTTCTTTTTGCCGTTGGTGTTTGATGTGAGGACAGACAGCCGTTCCCGGGCCAACAATGGCGGAGAGAAAGGAAAGCGTAGAGCCTAATCCGTGGAGAATCCTGACTCACAAGGACAGAGCGTGCAGGGCTGCGGAGCTCCTGAGCGGCGTAGAGCAGAAGTTTGGGCTTAAACACAGGGGGAAGCGTGCTGGGCCAGGCTGGCTGCAGGGCTCACATTTTGGCTGGATGTTAAACAGTGGGTGCTGAGGGAAAAAGCACCTTCTTCTTCAAGGAGCTTGTGCTATTCAGTTTCGGGGGGGAAAGAACCTCCACCTCCCTCTGAATTTGCACCCCCACCCTAATCCGGCCCACCTCCACCTCCCGAGTCCTTAACAAGCCTGAAAGGCTTCTGTATGGATGTACGTCACCCATACAGAGTTACCCCCCTCGATACACATTTTTATTATCTCCGAGGTCCGAGCCAGATCCTCTTATCCCCCTCCCTTACCCCCTCATAACACCCACTCTCTAAGTTGGACACCCTGCCAAACCCGCGGCTAATTAGCCACAAGCTTGTAATGGACGGAGCGACCCTAATTGCTCAGTGGTGGAGCGCTTCACCCTGCCAAGACCAGACCTCTGTGTGTGTGTGTGTGTGTGTGTGTGTGTGTGTGAGCGCGCCACCATGTTGATGCAAGCTGATCATTGTCACACCCGATCAAGCAACCCCTGGAATAACACGACACACTGATATGTCATAACATTTTCTTTTAATAAAAGTCAATTCATCCTCAGCCACAGATCATGCAGCAGGGCCATTCGACCGGGGCGCCAAAACTTTTACACAAGATTGTAGATAGATTATAGATAATTATAACAACTACGAATAAAACACATTTTCTTAAGTAAAAAAAAAACAGTATTGGCTTCAAACCGTAACTAATGACATAAAAAGAAATGAATAAATTAAACAAGAAAACAAAAATAAATAAAGCATTGCTCTTACATTCCATTGATCATCCATGATCATCAATAATATTGTACAAATTTTTCTCATGTGAGTTTAACTTTCTTACTTTTTATTTTTTATTTTAATAGTACTTTTTATTTTTTGTTAAATTTTAGTTTTTTTTATAGTCTTGAAATGACTGTATGTATTGTAAGGCAACAAAAAAAAGTATTAAATGTATTTATTATCATATTCAAATTCAAGAAATGAAACTTAAAACTCATAAAAATTAAAGCTCTTTAGTTCTGAATTAAAATGTACCTAATTACATAAAACAATTTCTTAATCAAATAAAACTATTAAAAACTATATTTTTGAAAAATGACACAACTATAATAAAAAATTCCCGTAATAAAATCTATAATAAAATAAAACTTTTCCAAAAATTACACTACAACGAAAAACATTTTTCAAAACTCTAAATTATAATAAAAATCTTATAAAAATAATAAAAACCCTTCAAAATAAAGTACAGTAAGAAATCATAATGATATTTTTGAAAACTTACAAAACTATTAAAAAAAACTATAATAAAATAGAACTATTCCAAAAATTGAAACTACAACTTAAAACTTTTTCCATAAATCAAACCTCCAGTTCAACCTATTCAGAATATCTAAACTATAATAAAAATCTTCCAAATTCAGAACTACAATAAAAAAAATATATTCCAAAAATAACTTAATAGCATAAAATCATTGCAAAAATTAAAACTTTAATAATAAATTCCAAAAATCAAAACTATAATACCTGAACTATTCCAAAATTCAAACTGTACTAACTTTATGTGAACATAAGCCTGTTTCTGATTTGTCGGAATGGTTTTCTTGTCCATTCTTAATTCCCACCCTATTCTTTTTCCCAGAGGTCCAAGCTGAATCAGATCCCGGTGGTGAAACAAAGCCGGCTCGAACCAAACAACTTCCTGGTGCTGATGCTCGTTTCCATGGCGTTCGTCGCCGTGGTACTTGGCTTGTCGGGGGCGCTGTTCTGCATTCGCCGCCACTCCAGCTACGAGCTAAAAGAGAAGCTAGCCGGCCTGGCGACGGACTCTGGCAATGATGCCACGGCAGCCTATCAGGTGAGACTTAGATCCTCAGGTTATCATGATCATCTCAGTCTAGCTTAATTCTGATTGGGTAAGGTATTGTGATGTCATAAGAAGGTTAAAGCTTTATTCAGGGATGTTTGATCTCTGCCTGCCCTGTCCATTTCCAAAAGGGACTTACTGAATGTCCAAGTGTGATGTCATAAGCAGGGTTTTTGTTACAGTACCGAAGATTTAGATTGTCTCTTTTTATCTGCGCTTGTTCTGATTGGATGCCAACACATAGGTCTGATTCTGATTGGTTCCTTTGTGTCATAAGTAGGCCATGGTTTGTGTCAGAGATGCTTTCACTGTTGTTTCATTTGAACCACTCTAGTTTATCTGTGCCTGACCTGATTGGACGTTAAGGGTAGATGTTGACTCTGATTGGTCCATTTTTGGCCCACAATTGACTTTTTGAACAGTTACGATGCAGAGCAAAGCCTGTTAAAGTGTCTTTTTTTATTATTATTGGAACCACTCTATAGTTCATCTGTGAACCTCTGGTGGCTTGGCGGTAAGAACCAGCTGCTGGAAGGGCCAGAGGACCTGGGTTCAAATCCAGAGTGGGGCTTACCATGTGAAGGGTCAGGTGGTGTGATGGGCTCTGGACCCTCACCAAGACCCTGAGTAGGATAACTGGGGGTGAAACTGGACACTTAGTTTTGGTCCGTGCTTGTTCTGAGTCAGGCAAAAGTCTCTGATTGGTCCAAATGAGGAATTTGTTTATTAAGCATTAATTTAAATAAGTGACGTTTGTTGAATTAAACAATTTGTCAGAGAGGCTTATTTTTAGCTACTCGAGTTTCTCTACACCTGCCCTGATTGGACGTTAAGGCAAGACTCTGACACTGATTCTGTTGAGCAATTGTGATGTCATAACCAGGGCAAAGTTTGCCTCGGTTATTAAACTGGAAAATGTTTATTCTTGTTGTTATTTAATGACTTTTAATACATTTAATTTTGCCCACTCTAAACCTATAACAAACCTATAAACACCAGATGTGACATGATTTTTTTTTTATTTTGCCGTCTGATTTAAATTTCTTGTAAATTTTAAAGACAAACAAAATGTTGGGTGTATCCGGTTTTGTAAAAAAAAAAAGAAAGGAGCATGGAGAGGTTCTGTCTTTTTTTAATTAATTTTATTTTTTTATTTAGAAGATCTATCCAGTTACACATCAAGTTTAAGCTTCTACTCAAATAGAGTTTATTATTAACAATTAATAATATACCTATAATAAAAAAAATTGTATAAGCAAGTAAAATGGCTAGAAAGCTCGCAAAAACCGTGAATAAATTTACTGCCGTCCTAAAAAAACTTGCATGATAAAAATCACGTCTTTACGCCGATTGGTTTGTTTGTTGGTAGCGTAATAGTGATGTCATAATCCGGACATGGTCTGATTATGTAATATATTTTAAAGTAAACACTTGTTTGAGTTTTATTTTATTGGGTTTACTCGTGTTTTCTAGTACAAGCAACTAAATGGCTCTTAGGATTACTTTAACTGAGGTCAGCTCTGATTGGTCGCTCATTTACTGGATAATTATGACGTCATAAGTTTGGTCATCATCGATGATGGTAGGATGTGTTCCGTTAAACGATTGTCATTGATTTAATTTGTAGCGTGTTTGATGATCAACGCCTGTCCTAATTGGATTGGAACGTAAGATTGGTCTGATGGGTTGGGGACGGACGAACTCTGATGTCATCAGCACCTGACATGTGGAGATTGGTCCAGTTACATTTTTTATTCGATAAGTAACTTTAGCTCGCAGATAAATAGGAAGGCCGGCACTGTGGTGCAGTGGTTAGTGCTGTTTCCTCCTGTGGGGTCAGTTGGTGCCTGTAACGTGTCCCAGTATGTGTGCCCTGTTTAAGGCTGGTTCCCAATTTGCACCCTGTGCTGCCAGTTAACTCCACCCCAACTCGCATGAATCTGAGTTGGATTTGATGTGTTTGAGAAATAAACAGGAGACCCTCAGGTGCCACAGACGTCCAAGACTCTAGCCCACCACCCTGATGACCTGGGTTTGAGTCCCAGTGGGGGCCAGGACGTCTATCACATGTGTAAGATTAGCTGGGTAAGAGAAAAGGAAGGGGAGGCTGGTCAGGGGATCATCCCCCAGAGTGGTAACAGCCTGAGATGGACTAGGGTAGATTATGATGTCATAAGAAGGTCACGGTTCGATTTAGTTGATTCCGTTGCAGGGCTAGGAAGGGTCTGCGATGCAGTGCTATCCTCCAACCGGTCTTCCCTCTCCTACCTTGGAAGCAGCCAGTCGTACTTGTGTGTGACACCTGACCTGGCAAGAAGGCACCACAACCAGTGTCATTGCTGATGCAGGATAATTCGAAAATGCTGGATGAAACAACAGTTAATTAATAAGCCCTTGGTTCCCAACCTGGAGGCTTTGTCTGCTCTGAGGTGCTCGGAGATTGTCCAAATAGAATTTGCACGTCTTGAATAAAGTGACATTTAAAAAGAGGGGAAGCTATAAAAGGAACCCAAAAGAAAAGAAAACAAGCTATAATTCATGTTCATGTTTAGATGAATCACTTTATTCTTTTGGTCTGTGTATGTGCAGGCCGGGTGGATGTTGCTTTACTTAGATACTCGTAAGGGAGGCTCCAAAGAAAAATTTTAGGGATCACCCCGAATTAAGCAGTGTTAATGAATCGGATTCATTTCTGGTCATATTTTGTGATTCGCACTGAAACAGTAAGTCATGGCTTCTTCATATGAAGTTTGACCTCGGAGGTTATCCGATTCGTGTGTCGGACGTGCCCAGGTGATCAGCTGGTCCAATTACTCGCCACTTCGGTTGTGACACGTTATGGTTACGTTTACTAAGAGTTGTAATTGCAGTGTGGTTTTAGGGAGGAAACGAGCCCGCCGCCCGACCTTTTCCACACGGCTTCCAAGAGCTGTATTGATTTGCTCATCGGCCTCAGCTGTGCTCGGAAAGACGCGGCCCTGCCCCCGCCGTCGCCTTTAATATTTAATAGTCACCTCACGCTTTGTGGAAACGGGGCCCTTTAGCGGCTTTCGGGCCCGACCACAGCCGCAGGTCTGAACCAGGCAGCTTGTTTATGTCTGGGTGCCGCGTTCTTTCTTTCCGCTCTTTTAATTACGTTGTATTGATTTTCATTTCTGCGTGTTGCGGAGGGAAATCGGAGGCCCTCTGGAGCCTCAGAGCTAGATGGAGGGATTCATATATGGAGAGAGAGAACGATCGGGGAGCTTCCAAAGAACCGCCATAGTGCTGCAAATATTACAGAAATAACAACTGAAAACGAAGCAGGTCGCACATAATCGAAGATCATATGAGTCAAACTTAAATAAGGCCAAAATAAAGAAGTAATTACATATAAACACACAAAATACACATCTGATCTGCCTTGTACAAAACCATGTTAGTTATGGTTTTAATATTCTTGTTGTAGAATAAATATAATTTCTACTTTCTACTTTTATTTTATTTATATTATATTGTCTTTAATTTAATTATTTGTACTTCAATTATTGCACACTATATTCACTTTCAATGTTAAACTGTTCATTTCTTTTCTGTGCTTCATTTTTTTCATTTTCCTTCATTTTTCAAAGACATATCTAATTATTGTGTTGCTTTTTTATTTTTAGTAGGTTTGATTTAAATTGTAATTATTATTATTATGAGACGTATTCATTTTTTGAATACTACATATTTTCTGGAAACTTTTGTCTCTTTACATTTTATTTCCATTTTACATAAATACATAACTATATTTAGATTGATAACTAATAAAACTTCTCATATATGTAAAGTTTTAGTTTTAATTTTAGTCCTAAACTGAGAGAAATGTCTTTTTTCTGTACTTACATAAAATTAGAAATATAGTCAGGTAATAATAAAATGTAATATATAAATGAATAATTATGTTTGTGTTATTATATTTTCTTCCACTTTTAAAATGTTTAATAAAGATACTTTAAAAATGAGTAAATTTTCTATAAGTGGTACTCCTAGTTTTGGATTTTAATGTTTTTTTTTTAATATGAATACAATTTTCAGTTCATATTCAGTTTATGAAAGGTTTTTTGCAGTATGAATAAAAGTGAATTAAATATTATTTTTAAATCCTCTCTAATTGACGCATGAATGAATTCAAACTTCCGTCACACAGTCAAAACTTTTTAAAAATTATTCTAAATGAAATATGATTGTCTCACAGCTCCTTAGCCCAAGTTTGAGTCTCAGCCTGTGAGTCGGCATTAAAGATACTGCTTAAAAGATATTTGCACTGTTTCAATAATGTTGAAAAAAAACTATTTAAAAAATGTATTTAATAAAAAAATGCATACTGTTAGTATTTTAATATGTAATAAATATGTAATAAATATTGAATTAAATATAATAAACAACGTATATATTTCTAAGTATATATTTAATAATTATCAAATTCATTTCAAATTGATTTAAACAATTGATTGTTTTTGTGTACAAGTATTGCACATATCTGAATCCGATATGACCTTTAATTAGATCTTAATTCGCCCTCGTTAGGATCTGTGCAGGCAGAGGATGGCTGAACGAGGCTCGGATGTTTTTCACGCCACTCACACGTCTCGCATCAACAGCGTGTCGTCGCAGTTCAGCGACGGCGTGATCCAGAGCCCGTCAGCACGGAGCAGCACCTCGTCATGGAGCGAAGAACCGGCCCACAGCAACATGGACATCTCAACAGGACACATGATACTGGTACACACACACACACACACACCCACACACCAAAGGTATATAGATACACAACTTCTAAAGGTCTGTGTAGGAGCCGCTGGGCTTCTCGTTCATCAGTAACGCCCATTTTGGTGCCGATGGCAGACTACTGACTTTGCTAATTGGCATTCCATCTCTGAACTCTTCGAATTTGGTTCTCCATGCATTTTGACTACATTCTTTGCTCGGTACTTTGCGCAACTTGCTTAAACTCAGCCGAAACTCGATCCACGATTCATGATTCATAAATCATAAATTCATAAATCACACAGTGATTCAGTGATTCAGATTCACACCAGCTGTCAGAGAAGATCTCTGATGTGTTTATCGTGTTTTCTACACCTACAGTATTGTATTCGTAGTGCGATTAAGTCTCCTAAAGTGTTTACTTATAAAAAACCAACCGAAAAGAAAGCAGGAACCGAATCCTCCAGAACACAGGCTGCACTTAGCTTAGCATAGCAGCTATGCCAGCGCCCTGAGTTCACCAATAGAGTAAGTGTTTTGCTTTGACTTGTCACTTTCAATCCATTACTCACCAAATTACATGAGACTTTTCAACACTCTGTTATAAAATAAGCTTTGTGTTAATGATTTTGACCGACTGTAGGTTAATGTAAGTGTTTTATGATACAGTATAGACTATAAATCAGGGAGCATATGTACAATACAACTCCATTAATGCCTATAATGCCTCATACAGTGGGGATTTTCTGGGGATCTGGAACGGATTCATTCAATTTATATCATTCCTTATGGTAAACATTTCCTCAGTTTCGGTTTCTGGGACGGACTAAAGACGAGAGCCAAGGAACCAAGGTGTGTGTGTGTATATATAAATATATAATTCTATTTTGACAATCTCAGAGCACCTCAGAGCAGACAAAGCCCCCAAGTTTGGACCCCAAGTTGGGAACCAAGGGCTTAATAATTAACTCTTATTTCATCCAGCAAGTTTTGAATTATCCTGCCCACATCAGCAATATATATATATATATACACACACACACACACACACACACACACACACACACACACACACACACACACACACACACACACACACACACTATATTCACTAGCCCACTGTATATATAAATCTGTGCAGTATAATGCGTTATATATGTATTGCTTATGAAAGAAGCCATAGGCTATGATGGCATTCAGTACACACATGCGCCTGCACACACACACACACACACACAATATGAATAACTTTAATTTCAGGCCCCCAACTTGTGTTTTATTAATGTGGCAGTGCAGACCGATCGCTGCCTGCTAGCGCAGTGTTCATTAGCTTGAGAGGAATCCATCATCCAGCGCTGCTTCAGAATCCATTAGCGCCATGTGTGTTGTTCAGAACACGCGTCTGTCCAAATCGTACGCCATAAGGAGACCCAAACACACACACACACACTCACTCACTCACTCCTGACACACACACTCTCTCTCTCTCTCTCTGGGGTTTTCTTGGAAAGTAAGAGATGTCTTCAATTTCGCATTTCCTCTCCAGCGGTGTGCATGGATAACTCCTGACTGAGTGATACAATAATATAAAACACTGATAAAAGCCAGGATGGGTCTGTGCTTGGGTATTGGCAGACCTCACAGCAGAAATCGAGACTCTTCCAATCTTCTATTGTCCAATTTTGATGAGCCCGTGTGATTTGTAGCCTCAGTTGCCTGTTCTTAGCTGACAGGATCGGCACCCGGTGTGGTCTTCTGCTGCTGTAGCACATCTGCTTCAAGGTTGGACGTGTTGTATGTTCAGAGATGTTCTTCTATATATGTATATATGGCAGATTTTTATTTCGAATTCTTAAGATCTCGGACAAAGCGAACACATGTTGATCGTTTGGTGGTTAAACGGCACATAGCTGTAGTAAGAGTAATAATAGTAGTCTAGGAGGAACCTCCTCTTTCCTGCTTCGGAGCTTTAAGAGAGATGGATATGAAGACAGAGAGCTCTCCAGAGTCTGGTCTCATCTGGACTGAACCTGGACTGAATTTCAATCAGGTTTCTTCTTTACTCGGCTTTCGGAGTGACAGTACCGCTGCTTTGCTTTGTCTTTGCTTCTTCTTAGGTAGCATAAGCCAGGGTTTTTTGACTAGACTAGGTTTTGGCCAGCCTGGTTGCTTTTCTAAACGATGCACCTATGCGGATGTTCCCCTGGTGGTTTCTGAAAGGTCTTGGACCTTAATTGACTTGTTGTTTGGCATATTCAAATGCAGTAATATACAATGATTGTGCAAGTTCTCCTACTTAGAAAGATGAGAGAGGTCTGTAATTTTCATCATAGCTACACTTCAACTATGAGAGACAAAATGAGAAAAAAAATCCAGGAAATCAGACTGTAGGATTTTTATAGAATTGAATCGTAAATCATGGTGGAAAATAAGTATTTGGTCAGTAAATTTGGTTCAACTCAATACTTTGTAAGTAGGAGAACTTGCACAATCGGTGGCTGACTAAATACTTTTATGCCCCACTGTATGTAATATTTATGTATTTATTAAACACCTATGCATTTATTTGCATTAATCAGTATTTTAGGATTCCCAAATGCAAGATAACCATTGGGGTTCATCCAAAGTTAGAACATTTTTGTGAGATTTTGGTAGCTTTGGATGCTTCTCTGCGAATCTCGAGCTGAAATAAGAGAACGACTTTGTCATGTGTTGTGCTGTAATATACAATAACATCCTAATCACTACGTTAACACATCAGAGTTAGGAATCTTCTGGTTTAACAATCAGGGAGCCGATTTATTTTCCGTCCCTCCCGAGCTCAACAACTCAACCGACTGTCATAAAAATCCCATTTCTTCAAATGTACCTATTCAGCGAGCCGAGAGCTGAAGGCGGAGTAATTTGTGGGATTTCAAGTGGTCGTGATGGTTAATGTGTCCTCAGACTGATGAGAGCGCGTGGAGTGCTGTTGTCTGGCATGCTGTATGGGAGGAGAACATCGCCCATAATGGAGTGCAGTTATTCCAAAATCTTTTAACGGGCTTCTTGGTTAATTTGTGTGCTTGGGAACTGGATTAAACCCTCGCTCTCAGTAAAAAGTGCTGTTATGTCGTAACTGAGAGCGAGTCACTCTTCATTATAAAACCTTGATAGTTCCTTCACCAATATCATAAAATCTTGTTATTAAATATACTGTTATGAGTACAGAAGACCTATGTGAGAAGATGATAAATATATTAAATACATAACAGAACTTTTGTAAGAGGAGACGCATCAGATGGATGCAGGTTTGAATACATGAATAGGTTTCTATTTCTGCACTTTTAATCCTGCTTTTTTCTGGTCAGGAACGCATGCCCTCGATGGGATGCCAGTCCGTCACTGGGCTGAGGTGGGCTCGTTGTTTGCCACATGGGGAGGTGATCACTTTACTGTTCTCCCCTTGTTCGTGCCTGACCAGGCCAGAAATCAGTACTGGGATTCGAACCCAGGTCCTTGCGGTGGTGGGTTAGTGTAATACTTAACACTAGGCTTAGTGGTTTTTTTTATGAACCTACAGTTTTATAATAAAGTGTTGAAAATGTCATGTCATTTAGTGAGTAATGGAGTGGAAGTGACAAGTCAAAGCAAAACACTTACTCTATTGGTGAACTCTTGGTGAATTGGTTAGCTAATGCTAGCTGCTCAGAAGGAAAGCAAAGAGGATTCAGTTCCTGTTTTCCGTAACCTTTTTAGGACCCATGGAGACAAACGCAATAAGCTATTGTGAATCTGAATCACTGAATCACTGTGTACCGAATCGTGATTCGTGAAGCATGAATCGTGAAACGAGTTGCATAGCTCAAAACATTTTTCTAGTCAAAATGCATCGAGAACCGAATTCGACGAATTCCAGGCTGGTCGAGAATCGAGGTACCACTGTATATACAGAATAATAGAACATGCCCAACTTCAGACAGTCTGTAATTAGGTTCAGAACCCCGGTCCCAAATTTCTGCGGGACCGACCCCAGGCTTCAAACTCTGTATCATTTTTGGTTGGTAATTGAGCAGGTCTGCGCTCTTCTCTTGGCGTTCCTCATGAAGCGAAGCCCATTCCTTTATGCAGAGTTCATCTCATTACTACTTCTCTCAGGCATGTTCATCAAAGTCATTTCTCAACCCCTAAATAATGAATACTACACAGAGCATAATGGCCTCTATTAAGTTCCTTGTCTCATGCAGCATAACCTCATAACATACGACTGCTTCTTGATGTCGGCGAGGGCAGAAATGTCCATCGTTTAACACCACACATTGTCTGAAATCGGCTGTATAAAAAAAGAGATGCGTTAGGAAGAAACCTGGCAAGGAACTAGACCCAAATGTGGACCTCGTCCTCCAACTTTGGGTTTCTTCTCCAGTGGAGTGATACAATAATATAAAACACTGATTATAAAGGCAGGATGGGTCCGTGCTTAGGTCTTATCAGACCTCACAGCAGAAATCGAGACTCATCAGACCAGACAGCATTTTTCCAATCTTATATTGTCAAATTTGGATGAGCCCATGTGAATTGTAGCCTCAGTTACCTGTTCTTAGCTGACAGGATCGGCACCCAGTGTGGTCTTCTGCTGTTGTTGCCCATCTGCTTCAAGGTTGGACGTGTTGTACGTTCAGAGATGCTCTTCAAGGAACTAGATCCAAATGTGGACCTCGTCCTCCCATGAGTGACATCGTAAAGGAATCGAGGACTAGCCAAACAGAAAAGAGGACGAGCAGTATGGTATAAAGGACAACAAAATACAGCAGCCTGAATTGTAACTGGGGAACTTGACGTGAAGACTCTGGGCGTCTGAGATTATTCGCTACAGCTGGAAGTGCAACTGGCTGCTGGTGAGAGAGAAGTGTCCAATGTCCAGTCAGGCGGGTCTAGCAGATGAATGACACCTGTCTGAGACCACACCCCCCCAACTCGACGAGTATTGAGACTAGCGAGCCTCTGGGGAGGTGGGACACACACATAGGCACACATTTTCAGATTGTTAATATGAATATTCATATATTCATATTCACAGCTGCCAGACTTTATGGGCATTACCAAAGGCACTGAGTCTCTCTGCTTTATATTTTACCTCTTGCCTTAAATGGGTTGTGGCAAAGACAGGGTCCCGGGCACCTTCGGTAATGGCCATAAACTCCGACAGTTGTGGTTATGAATGAGTCTTAGTCTGTGATGCCCCCTATGATAATCTGTCTGAAATGTACATTTACAGCATTTAGCAGACGCCCTTATCCAGAGTGACTTACAATTGATACAACCTTACAATCCAAGCAATTGTGGGTTAAGGGCCTTGCTCAAGGACCCATCAGTGGCAGCTTGGCAGAGGTGGGATTTGAACCCTGGACTTTCTGGTCCAGAGTCCAGTACCTTAACCGCTAGGCTACCACAGTCAAATAGAAACTGTATTAGGCATATCTACCATACACAGTACTGTCTTAGATTAGATAGACCACTCTGTTAGTTTGAATGGCCGTCTATAATTATTTCTCGGGAAAAAACAGCTTCTGTAATCTACAGTAGCAAGTATTTAGTGTGACCTCCCCTTACGCTGGTGTAACAGCAGCATCTGGCAGCTCCATCAAGATGCCACGGTCCTTCTACATTATGAAGAAGCTTGATCTTAAATGGTCTTTCTGGAAGGGGAGCAGCCAAGAAACCACTTTTTCGGAATTTCCTGTCTTTTCTGGTAGTATTCTACAGTAAATCTAATGGTGGCCTAAGACTTTTGATACTATTGATGACTTTACATGATTTTGGTACAGTTACTGACTGTATCTCATCTAATACTATGTACAAAGTGCCAGCCAATTCCCCGAACAATTCCCCATCACTTAATGACATGCTATGCTGTGTGCTGAAGGTTAAAACACACATTATGTACAGTATGTGAGTGTGTGTCTGTGCACCATCATGGCTAACTGGATTGTTTTCCTACCTAATTTCTAATTCCGTACCTAATTTCAGTGGCTAGTCTTTGTCCGTCTTTACCTCTCTCCATTTTTTGTGTGAGCAGAGTAAGGCTGTGATTGAAGCTCAATTCGTTCTAAGAGCTCTTAATTGCTCGTCTGATTGCCAGGACCAGCCTCATCTCTCTCTCTCTCTCTCTCTCTCTCTCTCTCTCTCTCTCTCTCGCTCAGTCACTCATCCTTTTGGGCTGTATATTTGGGATTAGCCTTAGTGATTGGTTAGTAGCACAAGCCCTGCCTGCTGATTGTAACGAAAAAGGGAAGAAGGAAAAAGACAGAAGGGAATAAAGAATGAGGTGGAGCTCTGGCTCAAGCACAAAATCAAGTAAAACTGGATTACAGGGACATGAAGAAACTGGATTCATTTAATCACCTGTTCACTCCGCAGCCAAAAAGCAAAGACAACAGAATTTTTTTTAATAGTCTCTGCAATTCTTGGGCAAAACAACTGGTCAGGATTTGCCCCCTGCCAAACGTAATAATTCATGAAAATAAATCAAGTATGACATGAATAACAAGTTTATGGCAGTAATAAAACACATGATAAATATGTTTTTTAAACCTTTTTTTAATTTGACCAGATGTTATGGATGCAGGTTTTCATTCCTTATTTGAGATTTGAGATTTTCTCTCTGCCTTGTTTCTTTCTTAGTCGTACATGGAGGATCATCTGCAGAACCAAGATCGGCTGGAGAAGGAATGGGAAGCGCTGTGCACGTATCAGGCTGAGCCGTCGCTTTGCTCCTCGGCTCAGGAGAAAAACAACACCAAGAAAAACCGAGCCAACAGTGTGCTACCCTGTAAGTACTCCTAATGCTGCAACACTGGTTCATCCCAAATATTATACAGTGGTGCTTGAAAGTTTGTGAACCCTTTAGAATTTTCTAAATTTCTGCATAAATATGACCTAAAACATCATCAGATTTTCACACAAGTCCTAAAAGTAGATAAAGAGAACCCAGTTAAACAAATGAGACAAAATATTGTACTTGGTCATTTATTTATTGAGGAAAATAATCCAATATTACATATTAGTGAGTGGCAAAAGTATATGAAACCTCTAGGATTAGGTCAGGTGTTTTCAATCAATGGGATGACAATCAGGTGTGAGTGGGCACCCTGTTTTATTTAAAGAACAGGTATCTATCAAAGTCTTGCTCTTCACAACACACGTTTGTGTAAGTGTATCATGGCACGAACAAAGGAGATTTCTGAGGACCTCAGAGAAAAAGTTGTGTTTGATGCTTATTGGGGCTGGAAAAGGTTACAAAACCATCTCTAAAGAGTTTGGACTCCACCAATTCACAGTCAGACAGATTGTGTACAAATGGAGGATATTTAAGACCATTGTTACCCTCCCAGGAGTGGTCGACCAACAAAGATCACTCCAAGAGCAAGGTGTGTAATAGTTGGTGAGGTCACAAAGTACCCCAGGAAAACTTCTGAGCAACTGAAGGCCTCTCTCACATTGGCTAATGTTAATGTTTATATGGGTCCACCATCAGAAGAACACTGAACAACAATTGGAGGAACGTTTTGTGGACGGATGAGACCAAAAACAGAACTTTTTGTTTTTGAAAGAAAAGCGTTATGTTTGGATAAAGATAAGCACAGCATTCCAGCATAAGAACCTTATCCCATCTGTGAAACATGGTGATGGTAGCATCATGGTTTGGGCCTGTTTTGCTGCATCTGGGCAGGACAGCTTGCCCTCATTGATGGAACAATGAATTCTGAATGATATCAGAGAATTCTAAAGGAAAATGTCAGGACATCTGTCCATGAACTGAATCTCAAGAGAAGGTGGGTCATGCAGCAAGACAACGACCCTAAGCACACAAGCCGTTCTACCAAAGAATGGTTACAGAAGAATGAAGTTCATGTCCTGGAATGGCCAAGTCAAAGACCTGACCTTAATCCAATGGAAATGTTGTGGAAGGACCTGAAGCGAGCAGCTAATGTGAGGAAACCCACCAACATCCCAGAGCTGAAGCTGTTCTGTACGGAGGAATGGGCTAAAATTCCTCCATGCCGGTGTGCAGGACTGATCAACAGCTACAGGAAACGTTTAGCTGCAGTTATTGCTGCACAGGGGGGTCACACCAGATACTGAAAGCAAAGGTTCACATACTTTTGCCACTCACTGATATGTAATATTGGATCATTTTCCTCAATAAATAAATGACAAAGTATAATATTTGTGTCTCATTTGTTTAACTGGGTTCTCTTTACCTACTTTTAGGACTTTCTGCATGGTGTAAATGACACATGGCCTTCCTGCATGCCTTTATATTTTACACACACCCAACCTGCTTGGTCTATACCCATGATTTCTAACGTGGGGTGCACGTAAACATCACAGGGTGAAGCTTTGTCTGCTCTGAGGTGCTTTGCGTTTGTTGAAACACAATTTGCACATGTTAAATACAATTCAATTAACACACCCGCTTGAAAACCAATTTGTGTTTGAAATTGCTTTCGAAGATATTTTTGATTTTTAGCTAAATGTTTAGCTGTATTGAAAAGAGAAAAGGAGCCAAAATGAAAAAAGGTTTAAAAAAAGCTATAAAATAAACACCCAAAAAAGTAAAAATATATTAGTTATGCTCATTTATGCCAATAAAGATTTGTGATAAATCATTTTATTCTTTTGGTCTGTGTGTGTGCTGGCTTTTTTGGGGGGTGGGGCTGGGGCTGGGGCTGGTTGCTAGGGGGTGGGTGCAGCTTTTCGTAGATTCTCTTGGGGGGCTCCAAGGAAAAAAGTTTGGGAACCACTGATCTGTACAACACACAACTATCCTGCATGGCATCGATATTGTGTAATAACTATGTAATAAAGGTGTAATATCAGTGTTATAATGTGTTTGTTCTTGGTTACAGACGATCACTCCCGAGTTTTGTTGAAGGCTGAAAACAACCAAAGTCACTCCGATTACATCAACGCCAGCCTAATCGTAAGTCTTCTTTTGCTTGGAATATGACTTTTACTGAAAGTCTTCCAGCATTTTTTTCTTAGTTTTTAATGCATTTGAAATTAGATTTCTATTTCTAGTTACAGTAAAGGAGGTGTGGTTTTGTCGCTGTCACATTCACTCTGCTGTTCTGTAGTAGACACTAGTAAAGGAGGCGTGGCCTTTGTGTGATGTTTACAATCTTTAGTAGGCACTAGTAAAGGAGGCGTGGCCTTTGTATGATGTTTAAAGCAGTTAGTAGGGACTAGTAAAGGAGGCGTGGCCTTTGTATGATGCTTACAATCTTTAATAGACAGTACTAAATGAGGCGTGGCCTTTGTACGATGTTTGCAACATTTAGTAGGCACTGGTAAAGGAGGCGTGGGCTTTGTACGATGCTTACAGCCTTTAATAGGCACTGGTAAAGGAGACGTGGCCTTTGTACGATGTTTACAGCGTTTAGTAGGCACTAGTAAAAGAGGCGTGGCCTTTGTATGATGTTTACAGCCTTTAGTAGGCACTAGTAAAGGAGGCGTGGCCTTTGTACGATGCTTACAGCCTTTAGTAAGCACTAGTAAAAGAGGCGTGGCCTTTGTATGATGTTTACAGCCTTTAATAGGCACTAATAAAGGAGGCGTGGCTTTTGTACGATGTTTACAGCCTTTAATAGGCACTAATAAAGGAGGCGTGGCTTTTGTACGATGTTTACAGCCTTTAGTAGGCACTAATAAAGGAGGTGTGGCTTTTGTACGATGTTTACAGCATTTAGTAGGCACTGGTAAAGGAGGCGTGCCGTTTGTATGATGTTTACAGCCTTTAGTAGACACGAGTAAAGGAGGCGCGTCCTTTTGTACGATGCTTACAGCCTTTAGTAGACACTAGTAAAAGAGGCGTGGCCTTTGTACGATGCTTACAGCCTTTAGTAAGCACGAGTAAAGGAGGCGTGGCCTTTGTACGATGTTTACAGCCTTTAGTAGGCACTAGTAAAAGAGGCGTGGCGTTTGTTTGATGTTTGGAGCATTTAGTAGGCACTGGTAAAGGAGGCGTGCCGTTTGTATGATGCTTACAGCCTTTAGTAGGCACTGGTAAAAAAGGCTTGGCCTTTGTATGATGCTTACAGCCTTTAGTAGGCACTGGTAAAAGAGGCGTGGCCTTTGTATGATGTTTACAGCCTTTAGTAGGCACTGGTAAAAGAGGCGTGGCCTTTGTATGATGTTTACAGCCTTTAGTAGGCACTGGTAAAGGAGGCGTGGCCTTTAAATTATGTTTACAGCCTTTAGTAGACACAAGTAAAGGAGGCGCGTCCTTTTGTATGATGCTTACAGCTTTTAGTAGGCACTGGTAAAGGAGGCGTGGCCTTTGTACAATGTTTACAGCCTTTAATAGGCACTAATAAAGGAGGCGTGGCCTTTGTATGATGTTTACAGCCTTTAGTAGACACAAGTAAAGGAGGCGCGTCCTTTGTATGATGCTTACAGCTTTTAGTAGGCACTGGTAAAGGAGGCGTGGGCCTTTGTACAATGTTTACAGCCTTTAATAGGCACTAATAAAGGAGGCGTGGCCTTTGTATGATGTTTACAGCCTTTAGTAGGCACTAGTAAAAGAGGCGTGGCTTTTGTACGATGCTTACAGCCTTTATTAGGCACTAGTAAAGGAGGCGTGGCCTTTGTATGATGTTTACAGCATTTAGTAGGCACTGGTAAAGGAGGCGTGGCCTTTGTACGATGCTTACAGCCTTTATTAGGCACTAGTAAAGGAGGCGTGGCTTTTGTATGATGTTTGGAGCATTTAGTAGGCACTGGTAAAGGAGGCGTGGCCTTTGTGTGATGTTTACAGCATTTAGTAGGCATTGGTAAAGGAGGCGTGGCCTTTGTACGATGTTTACAGCCTTTATTAGGCACTAGTAAGGAGGCGTGGCCTTTGTATGATGTTTGGAGCATATATTAGGCACTGGTAAAGGAGGCGTGGCCTTTGTGTGATGTGTTTACAGCATTTAGTAGGCATTGGTAAAGGAGGCGTGGCCTTTGTACGATGTTTTACAGCCTTTATTAGGCACTAGTAAAGGAGGCGTGGCCTTGTATGATGTTTGGAGCATATATTAGGCACTGGTAAAGGAGGCGTGGCCTTTGTGTGATGTTTACACAGCATTTAGTAGGCATTGGTAAAGGAGGCGTGGCCTTTGTACGATGCTTACAGCCTTTATTAGGCACTAGTAAAGGAGGCGTGGCCTTTGTGCGATGTTTGGAGCATTTAGTAGGCACTAATAAAGGAGGTGTGGCTTTTGTACGATGTTTACAGCGTTTAGTAGGCACTGGTAAAGGAGGCGTGGCTTTTGTACGATGTTTACAGCATTTAATAGGCACTGGTAAAGGAGGCGTGGCCTTGACAGCTGTCAGTCACAACTAAGAAGGCATGAGCTTCGAATTCTGTTGAAGACCTATTCACACCGAATAAGATTTTTCACACGCAAAAAATTGATGCGATTTTTAACATAGTTGGACCTTCACACCAAGTGCGTTACTTTTTTTTTTTTTTGTCTAAAAACTCCACACAGATTTCGCCGTGTCTTTCACATCGTCAACTTAAAAAAACAACAACAAAAAACAAATCACACGAGCAAAGGTGAGTGCAGGAAGCTCTAGTTTGTGGTTCTTTTTGTGACTGGACACTAGACTGCCCTTAGCTAAAAAAGAAAGCAGCTGAGTTCTATTCTGAGTTCAGTTCTATTCCACCAGATCCTTTCTGTAATGTCCATGTTGTTATAGTCAGCCTGTTGCTTGTCCTGTAAGCGCTTGTGGTCTTCTGCTAGCAGGATGAT
The DNA here is from genome assembly GCA_025084515.1 of Ancistrus triradiatus. NCBI lineage: Eukaryota > Metazoa > Chordata > Actinopteri > Siluriformes > Loricariidae > Ancistrus > Ancistrus triradiatus. Next base: position 253,475 of record JAJAGP010000133.1, read on the forward strand.
GCTCTGCCTGACAGCCGAGCTCTGATTGGCCAGCCTGATATTAATACAGAAATCGGAACAGGCCGGGTCCCAGTCCGTCAGTTTCGGACTCTGCATTAATATCCGCGTGTTCGTTTGCTAAACTTGACGCGTGTTTTTTTTGGCCTGTAAAAATCCGACTCGGTGTGGAACGTCCTTTCTATCACGGACACGCTGTCAGTCTTTGGAAAGGAGGCGTGTCCTCAGTTATCTGTTGTACAATACCAGATAATGGCGTATTGCGCTCTGTCGCGTTGTTCGTGTCGAAAATCAGTACACCCTCCTGCTCGGACCCCCCTCGGAGGGAAAAGAAAAGAAAGTGATGGATTCTCTGTTCCTGTCAGAGAACGAGGGGCCCCATAATTGCAGCCTGGCAGGAAACTGACATGAAAACCTCGGTAATCACATCTGTCAAACGCCGGTGGCTTCTTCCTCGTTAGTGACGATCGGCGGCGAAGAAAAGCCTCGTAATGAGTCAGCGGTGACAGTTTGTCCTTTCTCAACCCTCGCTTCTTTGCGTAAAGGTTGAAGGTTTTGCCCTTTCTCCCTCTCTCTCGCACACACACACACACACTCGCTTAAACACTCATAACCCTTCGGAACAGAACAAAGCCCCTTAAACAATGCTGGGCCATGCCTCGTCGACACTGCTTGTGAGGAGCCACATCAGAAATTGTCAAACGCCATCCCGTGCTGGGGTTGCCATGGTAGCAGAGGGTGGAGGGTGGAGTCCGGTGAGAGTGATAAGCAGGGTTTGAAACAACACCCAAGCCGGATCGTTTGGAAATCAAACGGAAAATCAGAAGGAAATCCGGCGAGCAACCAAAAGGCCGATAAACAGGTTTAATGTGGAGGAGCTGTGATTACAGCAATGAAAGCTAAACGCAGCAGGGGAGGAACTTTGCGTAACGTTTGTCTTGAGCCTGTAAGCTGTTGGGTTAGTGCCTTTTCTTAATCAGTGTTTCCCATTTTGGTCAAGCCATTTCAAGTGCTTTATGTAAAGCAGATTGAAGATGTAGTAGAAGAAATGGTTGTTGACTGGACATGATCGTAGCTACGTCTTGTTATGCTACTGTAATGGAACGTAAATATCATGGGTATTTTCACAACTTAAATACACCACAAGAAAATGAACGCATGTCCGGACCCAAAGTTGAAATGAAACCTACGCCACTGGTGTGGAGGCGTTTGGATGTGTGATGGGAATGGGATTTGGATGGGATTTGGCTAGGGTCTCCCAGGATGTGGTCGAGATCTCCTGGGTCTCCTCAACTCCAGCGGCCCGGGATCAATTCCCTGCTTATACACTGCCTGAGTGGAGTCTGCATGTTCTCCTGACTGCACTCATGTGCAAGGGTTCCTCTGGGTAATGGACTTTCCTCCAACATGGCAACGATTGGAGTGTTAGGTCAGCTGCATATCACAGTGTGAGCAAGTGAGGGTGTAGATAAAGAGAACCCAGTTAAACAGATGAGACAAAAATATTATGCTTGGTCATTCATTTATTGAGGAAAATGATCCAATATTACATATTAGTGAGTGGCAAAAGTATGTGACCCTCTAGGAATAGCAGTTAATTTGAAGGCGTTTTCAATCAATGGGATGACAATCAGGTGTGAGTGGGCACCCTGTTTTATTTAAAGAACAGGGATCTGTCAAAGTCTGCTCTTCACAACATGTTTGTGGAAGTGTATCATGGCACAAACAAAGGAGATTTCTGAGGAACAAGAGTTGTTGATGCTCATCAGGCTGGAAAAGGTTACAAAACCATCTCTAAAGAGTTTGGACTCCACCAATCCACAGTCAGACAGATTATGTACAAATGGAGGAAATCCAAGACCATTGTTACCCTCCCCAGGAGTGGTCGACCAACAAAGATCACTCAAGAGCAAGGCGTGTAATAGTTGGCGAGGTCACAAAGGACCCCAGGGTAACTTCTAAGCAACTGAAGGCCTCTCTCACATTGGCTAATGTTAATGTTCATGAGTCCACCATCAGAAGAACACTGAACAACAATGGTGTGCATGGCAGGGTTGCAAGGAGAAAGCCACTGCTCTCCAAAAAGAACATTGCTGCTCGTCTATAGTTTGCTAAAGATCACGTGGACGAGCCAGAAGGCTATTGGAAGAATGTTTTGTGGACGTATGAGACCAAAATAGAACTTTTTGGTTTAAAAGAAAAGCGTTAGGTTTGGAGAAAGGAGAACACTGCATTTCAGCATAGGAACCTTATCCCATCTGTGAAACATAAGTAGAGTTTAAATAAAGGACTGGGTTCTGCACGGTGGATTATTATTTCTTACATAAATCAAGATAAGAGTCCTGCCGTCTGGCAGAGCGAGCACACTTTCATTTTCTCCACAGAGGACGAGCTTAATAAAAAGGATCCACGAGTACACTGACAGCGAATTAAATCGACCGATCTGTACTCAGCGATTAAAATGGAGCATGTTTTCGCCATATCTACGTGTCTCGCGACGTGGCCCTGGCGTAGCTTGCGCAGCACTCGCACTTCACCCATCCACTTCTCAGCTTGAAGTAATTAGATTTTATGAGCACGATCATCTCTTCGAGTTGGAGATGATATATCCGCTTTAATAACTCCCTTTATGGGAAGCGAGATGAGACGAGGCTAGCCGACAACCTGCCGTTAGCTGTCTGGCGTATAATGGCTCTCGTTGACTAGGAAGGTTAGTGCTAGGCAATTAAATCCATTTGCAGCCGTGCTAATGGCTCGGGCTAACAAAGGCGCTTTGTGTCAGATTGTTGTTGCTGGTCCGGTGCGTGCCGCAATTAGCTCGTGGCTATGAGTGATTTGGCTTGCGTTAGCTTCTGCGATGAGCGCTGAGCATTGATCACATACGGTGGCCTGTTGGACGGAAACGCCGCTGGAATATTAATCAGACCCAGAGACCGGCGCAGAAGTTGAGGATAGCTTGAGTAATGCTGATTCCCTGAACAACAAATGCTGCACAACCTGTACAGGGGAGGAACTAAAATATAAAGTCAGCACATTACACATATCGAGTACACGTGTGGACATTATCGTAGGAACGCTGTCTTCTTGCGCTATGCTGCTGTAAAGTAAATATAAAGGACATTTTCACAAGAAGACTGCATGCAGACGATACGTGTGTCACAAGCACCGCTGAAAACATGAGTGGAACGCTACCACCTACACATTTCATTGATTTAATTTATTGTATTGATGATATGAAGAGATGTGTTCTCTGTACCTGTCAGTCTAAATAAGGGCGTGTCCTCTGTACCTGTCAGTCTAAATAAGAGGTGTCCTCTGTACCTGTTAGTCTAAATAAGAGGCGTGTCCTCTGTACCTGTCAGTCTAAATAAGAGGCGTGTTCTCTGTACCTGTTAGTTTAAATAAGGGGCGTGTCCCTCTGTACCTGTCAGTCTAAATAAGAGGAGGAGGCGTCCTCTGTACCTGTTCAGTCTAAATAAGAGGCGTGTTCTCTGTACCTGTTAGTCTAAATAAGAGGCGTGTCCTCTTCCTGTCATTCTAAATAAAGGGGCCGTGTTTCTCTGTACCTGTTAGTTTAAATAAGGGCGTGTCCTCTGTACCTGTCAGTCTCTAAATAAAGAGGCGTGTCCTCTTGTACCTGTCAGTCTAAATAAGAGGCGTGTTCTCTGTACCTGTTAGTTTAATAAGGGCGTGTCCCTGTACCTGTCAAGTCGAAATAAGAGGCGTGTCCTCTTACCTGTCAGTCCAAAATAAGGGCGTGTTCTCTGTACCTGTCAGTCTAAATTAAGAGGTGTGTCCCTCTGTACCTGTCAGTCTAATAAGAGGCGTGTCCTTCTGTACCTGTCAGTCTAAATAAGGAGGTGTCCCTCTGTACCTGTTAGTCAAAATAAGGGTTTGTCCTCTGTACCTGTCAGTCTAAATAAGAGGCGTGTTCTCTGTACCTGTTTAGTTTTAAATAAGGGTGTGTCCCCCCCTCTGTACCTGTCAGTCCTAATAAGAGGCGTGTCCTCTGTACCTGTCAGTCAAAATAAGGGCGTGTTCTCTGTACCTGTCAGTCCTAAATAAGAGGCGTGTCCCTCTTGTACCTGGTCAGTCTAATAAGAGGCGTGTCCTCTGTACCTGTTGTCAAAATACGAAGGCCGTGTCCCTCTGTACCTGTCAGTCTAAATAAGAGACGTGTTTCTCTGTACCTGTCAGTCTAAATAAGAGGCGTGTTCTCTGTACCTGTCAGGTCAAAATAAGAGGCGTGTCCTCTGTAAACCTGTTTAGCCAAAATAAGAGGTGTGTCCTCTGTACCTGTCAGTCTAAATAAGAGGTGGTGTCCCTCTGTACCTGTCAGTCTAAATAAGAGGCGTGTCCTCTGTAGTAACCACCTGTTTAAGTCAAATAAGAGGCGTGTCCTCTGTACCTGTCAGTCTAAATAAGAGGTGTGTTCTCTGTACCTGTCAGGTCTAAATAAGAGGCATGTCCTCTGTAACCTGTAGTCAAAAATAAGAGGTGTGGTCTTGTTCCTGTCAGTCTAAATAAGAGGTGGTGTCCTCTTAACCTGTTAGCAGCCAAAATAAGAGGCGTGTCCTCTGTACCTGTTAGCCAAAATAAGAGCGTGTCCTCTGTACCTGTCAGTCTAAATAAGAGGTGGTCCTCTGTACCTGTTAGTCAAAATAAGAGGTGTGTGTCCTCTGTACATGTCAGTCTAAATAAGGGCGTGTCCTCTGTACCTGTCAGTCTAAATAAGCCGAGGCGTGTCCTCTGTACCTGTCATTCAAAATAAGAGGCGTGTCCTCTGTACCTGTCAGTCTAAATATAGAGGCATTGTCCTCTGTACCTGTTAGTAAAAATAAGAGGTGTGTTCCTCTGTTAACCTGTTAGTCAAAATAAGGGCGTGTCCTCTGTACCTGTCAGTCTAACTAAGAGGCATTTCCTCTGTACCTGTCAGTCTAAATAAGAGGCGTGTCCCGCTGTCACCTGTCAGTCTAAATAAGAGGCGTGTTCCTCTGTAACCTGTTAGTCAAAATAAGGGCATGTCCTCTGGTACCTGTCAGTCTAAATAAGAGGTGTTGTCTTGTTCCTGTCAGTCTAAATAAGAGGTGTGTCCTCTGTACCTGGTCAGGTCTAAATAAGAGGTGTGTCCTCTTGTACCTGTTAGTCAAAATAAGAGGGTGTCCTCTGTAACATGTCAGTCTAAATAAGGGCGGTGTCCTCTGTACCTGTCAGTCTAAATAAGAGGCGGGTCCTCTGTACCTGTTAGTCAAAATAAGGGCGTGTCCTCTGTACCTGTCAGTCTAAATAAAGAGGCGTGTCCTCTGTACCTGTCAGTCTAAATAAGTGAGGGCGTGTTTCCCCTCTGTACCTTGTCAGTCTAAATAAGAGGCGTGTCCTCTGTACCTGTTTAGTCAAACAAGAGGCATGTCCTCTGTACCTGTCAGTCTAAATAAGAGGCGTGTTCTCTGTACCTGTTCAGTCTAAATAAGGAGGCATGTCCTCTGTACCTGTTAGTCAAAATAAGGGCATGTCCTCTGTACCCCTGTCAGTCTAAATTAAGAGGTGTGTCTTGTTCCTGTCAGTCTAAATAAGAGGCGTGTCCTCTGTACCTGTCAGTCTAAATAAGAGGTGTGTCCTCTGTACCTGTTAGTCCCAAAATAAGAGGCGTGTCCTCTGTAACATGTCAGTCTAAATAAGGGTGTGTTCTCTGTACCTGTCAGTCTAAATAAGAGGCGTGTCCTCTGTACCTGTCGTCAAAATAAGAGGCGTGTCCTTTTTGTAACCTGTCAGTCAAAATAGAGGCGTGTCTTCTGTACCTGTTAGTCAGAATAAAGGCGTGTCCTCTGTACCTGTCAGTCCCTAAATAAGAGGCGTGTCCTTTGTACCTGTCAGTCTAAATAGGAGGCGTGTTCCTCTGTACCTGTCAGTCTAAATAAAAGGCGTGTGTTCTCTGTACCTGTCAGTCTAAATAGAGGCGTGTCCTCTGTACCTGTCCAGTCTAAATAAGAGGCGTGTCCTCTGTACCCTGTCAGTCTAAATAAGAGCGTGTCCTTTGTACCGTCAGTCTAAATAGGAGGCGTGTCCTCTGTACCCTGTCAGTCTAAATAAGAGCGTGTCCTCTGTAACCCTGTCATGTCTAAATAAGAGGCGTGTCCTCTGTACCTGTAAGTCTAAATAAGAGGCGAGCGTGTCCTCTGGTACCTGTCAGTCTAAATAAGAGGCGTCCTCTGTACTTGTCAGTCAAATAAGGGCGTGTTCTCTGTACCTGTCAGTCTAAATAAGAGGCGTCCTCTGTACTTGTCAGTCAAAATAAGGGCGTGTTTTCTCTGTACCTGGTCAGTCTAAATAAGGGTGTGTCCTCTGTACCTGTCAGTCTAAATAAGAGGCGTGTTCCTCTGTACTTGTCAGTCAAAATAAGGGGCGTGTTCTCTGTACCTGTCAGTCTAAATAAGAGGGTGTGTCCTCTGTACCTGTTAGTCAAAATAAGGGCGTGTCCTCTGTACCTGTCAGTCTAAATAAGAGGTGTCCTCTAGTACCTGTCACCACGTCAAATAAGGGCGTGTCTTCTCTTGTACCTGTCAGTCTAAATAAGAGGCGTGTCCTCTGTACCTGTTATTCAAAATAAGGGCGTTTCCTCTGTTACCTGTCAGTCTAAATAAGAGGGTGTGTCCTCTGTACCTGTTAGTCCTAAATAAGAGGCGTGTCCTCTGTACCTGTCAGTCCGAAATAAGAGGCGTGTTTTCTCTGTAACCTTGTTAGTCAAATAAGAGGCGTGTCCTCTGTACCTGTCCGTCAAAGTAAGACGTGGTTCTCTGTACCTGTTAGTCTAAATAAGAGGCGTGTCCTCTGTACCTGTCAGTCTAAATAAGAGGCGTGTCCTCTGTACCTGTCTGTCTAAATAAGAGGCGTGTCCTCTGTACCTGTCAGTCGAAATAAGAGGCGTGTTCTCTGTACCTGTTAGTCTAAATAAGAGGCGTGTCCTCTGTACCTGTCAGTCAAAGTAAGAGACGTGTTCTCTGTACCTGTTAGTCTAAATAAGAGGCGTGTCCTCTGTACCTGTCAGTCTAAATAAGAGGCGTGTCCTCTGTACCTGTCTGTCTAAATAAGAGGCGTGTCCTCTGTACCTGTCAGTCTAAATAAGAGGCGTGTCCTCTGTACCTGTTAGTCTAAATAAGAGGCGTGTCCTCTGTACCTGTCAGCACAGGGTTATGTATGACCTAATGCTCACAGGTAATTCTTTCACTTCTCAAACGTTAAAATTCTCGCCGGTTAAAATTCGACACACAAATTTGCATCCTTGACCACTAGCGCTACTGCTTAGGCTGGGGTGAGCTGAAGGGGTGGGAGTGAGAGGAGCGTAAAGTGATACTGAAATGCTAATTGTAGTCGTGTATAAGCACAGCATTTTATATAACACGTATCGCTTTCTCAGGCTGTTGATGATCCCAGAACTGTTTCTCTTTTTGCACCGAAGCAGAAGAGCTGGTAGCACTCCTCTCCAATGCCACATTTTTCCCACCTGTTTCCCAGAGCCAACTGCAAAACTGCAAAGGTCTGGTGTGAAAGCCGCTTTACAACTTGTCCTGTGAAGGTATGGAATCTTTTTGCCCAAGAACGTGGCTTTCTTCTTCCCATACAAAATCCAACAGATTCCTCCTTGCCCGTTAGAGAGAGTTTTGCCTCCCCTTTATTTGTATTAAGCCCTCTCCTCTTGCCCGGGCACAATAGGGTCGAGCTCGTTCCCCTACTACAGGAGTGTAGCTGGCCTCTACTCCATTGTGTTCGCTCAGAAAAGCCGCGTTCCAATCCGCTGACGATCGACTTCTCATTAACGAAGTTCCTTTGTAGCGCTGGTGGAGTATTCATTGGCACGTCCTTCTAGTTGTTCTAAGGGGGGTTGAGAAAATACTGACAGGAAAATTTGCCAGAATTATTCCTGAAATAAACGTGAAAGGTTTCTAAACAAGGCGTCTAAATACGAAAGCGTTTGAGCTGTTTAAACACCTGGCATGAGGTTGTTTACCCTGTGGTTTAGGGGTGAAAATAGGACCTTAAAATAGATAGAAACAGTTTGTGATCTGCTGTGTGTAGAAATGGTATATACGGTTTCTTTCTGTCTGCACAGTCTGCCGGTGTGGCTTATATAACAGTCCATCACACAAAAGCAGGCGTGGCCTCTGTGTCAGTTAAAGAAAGAGGCGTGTCCTCTGTACCTCTCAGTCAAAATACGAGGCGTGTCCGGTCTACCTGTCAGTTGAAATATGAGGCATGTCCTTTGTTCCTGTCAGTGGAAGTAAAAGAGTTGTGTCCTCTGTACCTGTCAGTCAGTCGAAATAAGAGGTGTGTCCTCTGTACCTGTCAGTCAAAATAAGAGGTGTGTCCTCTGTACCTGTCAGTCAAAATAAGAGGCGTGTCCTCTGAACCTGTCAGACTAATTAAGAGGTGTGTTCTCTGTACCTGTTACTCAAAATAAGAGGCGTGTCCTTTTTAACTGTCAGTCGAAATTAGGGGTGTGTCCTTTGTACATGTCAGTCAAAATAAGGGTGTGTCCTTTGTACATGTGAGTTGAAATAAGAGGCGTGTCCTCTGTACCTGTCAGTCTAAAAAAGAGGCGTGTAGTCTGTACCTGTCAGTGGAAATAAGAGGTGTGTCCTCCGTACCTCTTAGTCAAAATAAGAGGCGTGTCCTGTCTACCTGTCAGTTGAAATAAGACGCGTGTCCTTTGTTCCTGTCAGTGGAAGTAAAAGAGGTGTGTCTTTTGTTCCTGTCAGTCTAAATAAGGACGTGTCCTCTGTACCTGTCAGTCAAAATAAGGGCGTGTCCTCTGTACCTGTCAGTCGAAATAAGGGCGTGTCCTCTGTACCTGTCAGTCTAAATAAGGACGTGTCCTCTGTACCTGTCAGTCGAAATAAGAGGTGTGTCTTCTGTACCTGTCAGTCTAAATAAGGGCGTGTCCTCTGTACCTGTCAGTCGAAATAAGAGGTGTGTCTTCTGTACCTGTCAGTCTAAATAAGGGCGTGTCCTCTGTACCTGTCAGTCGAAATAAGGGCGTGTCCTTTGTACCTGTCAGTCTAAATAAGAGGCGTGTCCTCTGTACCTGTCAGTCGAAATAAGAGGTGTGTCTTCTGCACCTGTCAGGTGTGGTTTCTTTGTTGTTTTGTATAAGTGAAGGAGGCGTGGCCTGTAGTATATTCAGATTTAGTAATATTCCAGTGTCATTTTATAAATCACTGGCTCATGTTTGCCCTCTGTTCCTCCTTCATTTATTAATTCATTAACCTGTTTCATCCAGCTGCCTGGGTGACAGTTTCAGCGTGAAAAACGAAATAAATGAATAAATCAATACAGCTGCACAGCCGACCAACATCTGCTTCTGTAAAGACGCCTGAATTTGATTATATCATAATTATAAAATACAGCTAACCTCAGCCTTTCTTTCTCTCTCTGACTTTCTGTAGATGGATCACGACCCTCGTAACCCCGCCTACATCTCAGCTCAGGGACCCCTCCCGTCCACAGTGGCTGATTTCTGGCAGGTGGGTCGTCCAGAAATGGTAAAGCTCTTTTGATGGTTACTCATATTTACTCATGCAGGGTCACCAGACATCAACAGACCAGCACAAATCATTCTAAAGTTGGAAATTGGTCTGTGAATTTAGAGGTTGTTTCTAAGTACAGAGCATCATCCGAATCCCAGAGGCTTTAAAATGGCCGATTATGTAACACTCAGGTGTGGGAGGGAGGCCAGCAGCAGGCACTCGCATAAAGCAGGACTATTTTAGTCATTCCATAATCGCTGAAATACCAGGTACAGGTCAAAACGAAGCAGGGGCTGCAGATACAGGAACAAATACGAAAGGGTCTTCAATAGAGATCAGAAACAATTACTTTCATACGTCAGTGTGCAAAAGTGGCCCAGATTTACATTTAGCAGACACCCTTATCCAAGCAATTGTGGGTTAAGGGTTTTGCTCAAGGACCCAACAGTGGCAGCTTGGCGGAGGTGGGATTTGAACCCTGGACCTTTTGGTCCGTAGTCCAGTACCTTAACCGCTAGGCTACCACAGTCCTTTACATGATGTTTACTGGACGGAAAAAGGTGCGAATGTGTACGCTCCAACCAAATGCTAAAAATAAACCATTTTAAACAGAGTTTATGTTAAAAAGCCGAGTCGCCTCATCCTGCGGTGCTCTGCCATCTCTCCCGCTGTTTGTTTTGCTCTTAGCGAGGCTCGGCTGGAGGTTGAGGGGTGCGGGATCTCGCGGGTGTCGCTAAAAGCACACTTTGCGCCGAACTCCCGGCTGAGCCGAATTGATTGCGCTAATGCGTTTGATGTCACCAGACCTTCTCCTGCATTCGCGGGCTAATGGGGCGGCGGCTAATTGAGGTTACCGCTTGCTTGTTTTTATCATTTTGTCAATTACTGGCGGTAACAAAAAAAAAAAAAAAAATGATCTGAATTGAAATCAGTTCATCCAGCGCAGACGGCGGGCTTCCATTAGAAGAGTCCGTAATGAATATGGATATTTTAATTTGATGCATCCGTTTCGCTCCGAAGACGGCGGCGTGGAATTTGCTCAGCTCTGTCAGCGCATTGTTTGCCAGCTTTGGCTCGACCTTTTATTATACTCTCGGATAATATTTGATCTGCCGCCCTGGAACGTTTGTTTCGAACTCACCGGCTTTGCTGAGCCGTCATCACCAAACATCGTGGCCTAACGAGGTAACGAAGCGGAAGAATGGCTTCAGAAATGGTTCTTGAGATTTCTAAACAGCCGACTAACGAGCGGCGGAGCACAATGGCGAGAAGAAAGCGTGAACTGGAGTGTCGGGGTGAAGATCAGAAGGTTGTGGGTTCATAGCCGTTTAATGGCCAGTCCTGCACTCGGGTTGCGTCATGGCTCAGCTGGAGACAACACTATTTGTCCCATAAATAGAAACATCCAAAAGAAAAATCCAGCAGAAAACCATTGTATGCATTTTTGGGTGTCCACAAACTTTTGTCTATAGAGTGCATATAGTAAGCAGAACGTGAGGATCACCAAGCTCGAACAGCTTGCAAGCCCAGTGTAGAATTGAGGGTCGAGTCTGTCTCATCTACTGTACTGTGCAAAAGTATTAGGCCACCATTAGATTTGTCGTTTTAGCAGTGCTATAATGATATATAACGCTTCATAATCCTCTTTTCCACTGAGCTTCATTCCAGTCCTTGTGATCTTTAGCATATCTTAGAATTTTCACTTTTTGTTTCATTTTTAAATGCTGCATAATAATTCCCTGTATTTTCTGATTGTCATCTAATAAGAGCCTGAGAAATAATTATATATGGCTATTATACCATTGCTAAAACAATGGTGTGTCTAATCTCATGGTGGCCTAAGACTTTTGCGCAGCGTTGTATGTCTTGCTAGTGGGTTCCCACGAGTCCAGAGGGCTGGGTCTGTGGTAGTGCAAGCAGACTAGCGTGCCTTTGCATGGCAGTTTTATTTGTATAAGTAATAAAAATGTAAAGAATTGAAAAAGGGAACTGAAAAAAAGACTCGATCCTTAATCCTTAACTGTATACTATTAACAAATTCTCATTCTATCTCATTATTTTTATTTGGTGCCCCCCAATGTCTCCTTCTTGCCTTTAAACTCCAGTGTGTTTTTAAGAAGAAGTATTAAGTGTATAACCTTTTTTCGTTATCCCAAGGTTTGTTTGTATTTGGAGTGGATTGCTATGTTATAAATTGCTATTAGACGCTTCGAAATAAATGAAAGCGTCAGATTTATTAAAGCTAATTCGAAAAATCTTCACTATCATAGGCGGCTTGAGCAGTAGCGTGGATTCCTGTCACATTTCCCTAAAACGCTCCCGAGGGACCCTCCCAACGCGAGTGTGATTAGTTTGCGGTCGGGACCATTGTGTTTTTCATTACCCTTGTAAAAGTCGTGGTTTTCCACCCATTTTCCTAACGGCCGCGACGGGATGTTATATCTCTGAAGGAAGTGTGATTAGAAGAAATGGACCGAGAAACAGGGCTTGGTGAGACAAAAAGAGAGATGGAGAGGGAGGGACGAGAGGCATTGTGAAGATCTGGGCGGGGAGACCGGCTCCGGCTCCAATTAGAGCTACTGAATGGACGCAGTAATAAAAGGCAGCAAGGCCACCGGGGAGAGCTTTGCTAACATATGCTACATTGACAGTGCCTTAGAGTTATTGCCGTTCAAGTGGTAATAAAAGTCCAGAAGGTGAACGTGAGAAGCAGAAGCTAAGGAACCTGAGATGGAGCTAGAAGCTTAGATGAATCGAAACTTCACAAATCTTAAAGCAACACTGGTGTAACACTGGTGTTTCTAAATGGGCATATCATCACTTGAGAAATAATGCTCTTGCATGACGCTCATTAACTGGATTTTTTGCTGATATTCTGAAGTAGTAGTCCATCCCAATCCAAACCCTACTTGTTAAACCTAGAATTCTGGTGTTTAACAGCCCTGGGTCTCCTAAATCTTTCTTGGATATCCTTAATCGCCTCAACTGGGCCAGGATTGTAATTCCCAGACTGCAACCCCTGGTATTCATAAGTAAAACCAGCGAGACATTCTCTTGGTCATTTGGTTATATCAGCTATTGATGAATGATGGTTCCTGATGCAGGGATTGGAGATCACATGCAGGAATGGATGTTCTTAATAATTGAATGAAGTTGACCAGAAACAACGTGAAATATCTTGAGTTCATACTGTCTGCAATGACATAAAAGTTCCATCCAGGGGAACCTACATCTGATACATCTGGGGAGCTATTCTAGTAGAGCTATAGTTTTGGTACCACCCCAGTCTTTCATGTTACTTCTAAATTGAGCCACTTTATCGGATCATACATCTCAATTCCTGCATTGTCGTTCCTCAGGGCTTCCCTCAAACCCTTCCCCTTATGGTGACAATTATTTGGTTTTTCTCAATTGGTGTACCAATACTTACTTTCTGCTGGCGTTCTCTCATTAGGATGTTCTGTTGTTGAATGGGAAATGAAACCTCGCTCATTTCGACACCTCATTTGTAAAAGTCAATTTAAAAAATGAGAACAAAACGAGCTACCCTCACTGTTCTTCATAATCGTGATCAGCATTCAAAGCGCCTGAGAAGTCTCAGTGGAAAACCTCTTGTTTGTTTCTCCGTCACTACAGATGGTGTGGGAAAGTGGATGTGTGGTGATTGTCATGCTAACACCGCTAGCAGAAAATGGAACCAAACAGTGCCATCAGTATTGGCCAGACGAAGGCTCGGACCTGTACCACATTTATGAGGTAACAAATTCCTTCTAACATACGAGTGGTAGTAAATATGTATGCTAAAGTCTGAAATGCAGTTGTCTTTACCACTGATCCTGGACACCACTACTTCATCATACTGGGGTACTACATACATTGCCCTGTTTTTGGGTTGGGACTCTCCAGGACATGCCCTGTTTGGTTGATGTCCTCCAAGATATCTCCCATATGTTTGGTTGGTGTACTCCAACACATTCCCTCTTTGGTTGGGGTCCTCCAGGACATGCCCTGTTTGGATGGGGTACTCCAGGACATGCCCTGTTTAGTTGGTGTACTCCAGGACATGCCCTGTTTGGGTGGGGTAACTCAGGACATGCCCCTGTTTGGATGGGGTACTCCAGAACATGGCGCTGTTTGGTGTTGGGTACTGCCCAGGGCCATGCCCTGTTGGATGGGGTACTCCAGGACACATGCCCTGTTGGGTGGTGTTACTCCCAGGACATGCCCTGTTTGGGTGGTGTACTCCAGACATGCTCTGTTTGGTGGGGTACCCAGGACATGCCCTGTTGGGTGGGTGTACTCCAGGACATGCCCTGTTTGGTTGTGTACTCCAGACAATGGCCCTGTTTTTGTTGGTGTACTCCACGGACAGTGCCCTGTTGGGTGGGGTACCCAGGGGCATGCCCCTGTTTGGGTGGGGTACTCAAGGACATGGCCCTGTTTTTTGTGATGGGCGTACTCCAGGACAAGCGCTGTTTTGGGTTGGGGTACCCAGGGCATGCCCTGTTTTGGATGGGGTACTCTCCAGGACATGCCCTGTTTGGAGGGGTACCCAGACCATGCCCTGTTGGATTGGGGTACTCCAGGACATGCCCTGTTTGGTTGGTGTACTCCAGGACATGCCCTGTTTGGATGGGGTACTCCAGGACATGCCCTGTTTGGTTGGTGTACTCCAGGACATGCCCTGTTTGGGTGGGGTACTCCAGAACATGCCCTGTTTGGTTGGGGCACTCCCGGACATGCCCTGTCTGGTTATGTTCCTCCAACACATGCCGTGGTTGGTGTGTGCCAGGGCATTACCTTTCTGACTGTTGTACTTCAGGACATGCCCTGTTCAGTTGGACTACTCCAGGACATGACTTGTCTTTTTGGAACCAAAAGGAACCACTGCCTCTGGAGCAGAGATTGTTTAAGGGGAGGTCACACTAAATACTTGTCACTGTAGCCTGTAGAAGCTGTTTATAAGCATATATCCATGATCTAAGGTGAGTAAAATGCAGTGATGCTTGTTGTCTTCCCTCTAGGTCAACCTGGTGTCGGAGCACATCTGGTGCGAGGACTTCTTGGTGCGCAGCTTCTACCTGAAGAACGTCCAGACCAACGAGACACGAACGGTCACCCAGTTCCACTTCCTGTCCTGGATGGACCAGAACATTCCGGAGTCAGCTCGAACTCTGCTGGACTTCCGGAGGTATGTAGACCTATTGTTCTACCTTCTCCCGCAGACCAGAAGATGAGCCAAACCCTGCTGCTGTGTATTCCCGTTGTTTTATAGGTAGACAAACCTCAGTGGTCACCAAGAGGTTCAGAATGCAGAAGCCCTTGTTGGTACTTTAAGCAGGACTGATTATTCCCAGTTGTTTCATGGTAGGGGAACCTTGGTGGTCACCAAAAGATTCAGCCTCCAGAGAGCCTTTGTAGGGACCTTGAGCAAGACTCCTCAGCCTCTTGGGTGTATAGATTGGCTAAGCGTTAATGCTGAATTAATGGTTTTTTTGTACAGGTGATAAGCCATTATTTTAATGGAAGCTCACCATGGGCTCAACAAAAGGTGCCAAAGGTGCCAGAGATTTAGCTGTTAAGAAAGACCCTTTCCTTCTAAGGACTGTCAATTCTTAGGTGATTTTATGTCTTCCCGAAAAAGCGCCATTATGTCCATCTGCTGCTCTTTTGCCTCCATTGTTGCATCGCAGCAAACAGTCCTCTCTAACCGTCCTTATTTCTGTGACCTCTGCTCTGTAAATAGAAAAACCTTTAACAATAAATCTATAGTGACGGAAAAGCGAAGGCAGCCCGAAAATCTTTGTTTTTTCTTCTTCCATAAGCGTCCTTAATAGAGCAGCTGAATGTGAACTTGCATTGGACCGTTCACTCTGGCGTTTTCATCCAGACCTTCTCTCAGCCAGCGGGCAAATAATAAATTGGCAAATCTGCCAGCCTGCTGTTTGCTTTCCTTCCATCTTTTAGAGCCTAAATGGGAATGTATTGGGGACGGCGGCAGGTAATTTGGATTCCTTTTCTTTTTCTGAGATTAGAGATGTCACTGAAGGTCAAGAATAATTAGTTTATACGGTGTTTGACTCTTTCTGCTGGCTTGCGTTTAGGCTTCCCTACTCCAGCGTAGCCTTCTAAATGAACCAGTTCTATTCCTCTGACCTTTTGCAGTAAGAACCAGTACAGTTTTCTATGACCTCTGGAGGAAACTTAATTATGACCCATCTAGTTCTGAGACCTTAACAAAATGACACTAGTGGATCACCTGGGAAGGGAACATTTGGTTTCTGTTTATCAAATGAATGGCTTTTTCTGGGTTTTTATTTACGTTTTTCTAAGTATGAGCACATAGCCAGGCTTTCAGGACAGGCACCTGTCGAGAAGG
This sequence comes from Ancistrus triradiatus, assembly GCA_025084515.1. NCBI lineage: Eukaryota > Metazoa > Chordata > Actinopteri > Siluriformes > Loricariidae > Ancistrus > Ancistrus triradiatus. Next base: position 269,372 of record JAJAGP010000133.1, read on the forward strand.
TGGTGGAGAGTGTTCATCCTGACCTCAGGGAAACCTGCTGTTTCTAGCTGAGTCTTACTGCTGAACCACTGAGCCAGATTGATTATTTTGTTTAGCTATTAATACACTATGTAGATAAAGGGTTGTGGACATCCAAAACATTGGGAATTAGTATGGAGCTTGCTCCCCAACTTTGCCGCGACAACAGATTTTGTTCTTCTAAAAGTACTTTCCAATAGATCTTGGAACATGACTGTCATGGACAGGTCAGCTTAGACAATTAGCCCTGGCTCACTTTTGGCATCCCACTGCATTTTCAGGGTGTCTGATGGAGTTGAGGTCAATGTTCTGTGCAAGCCAGCCAAGTTCTCAATCAAAGGTGGCAAACCCATTCTCAGTGGACTTTGTTTAAGGACAGCAGGGCAGAAAGCTAACGAACTGACTTGTTGGAAGCAGAAACCTATAAATGTGTCATATTGAGAGTCACTGTGGTATCCGTACAATCCTTTCCACTGCCCCTGTTTGTCTGTGGAGAATCCAGAAATGTAGCTTTATATTATGTTACAAGTGACTGTTGCTGAAAGAGCAGAGATCAATAATTATAAGGGGTGTCCACAAACTTTTGTCTATATAATGTATGTTTGTTCTGTGAAGATATTATGTGAGGTTTTTTATTTAGAAAATAAGTATGGAGTTATGGAGTTGACCAGGGGTGCCTAAGTTTTTTAGGTTCCTGTTCGTTATTGTTGGTACTATGGTGGGATTAGTAACAAACATCAAGCAACTATAGGCAACAGAAATGAAAATATTTGGGATTATGGTGGGATTTCCACTAGGTTTTATTGGTAAGGTTCTATCAGTGCACAGTACGTTTATAGATAAGCAACCATCATAAGCTTGTATCTTAGAATCTGTGGGATTCCTTAAGATTTTGGCCAAACTCACTGGGTTTTGGCGTTTCCCAAGTTCCTCGAAAAACAGTCAGTTCTTTAGACACCTCGGTTAAATGGGGAAAGATCAGCCGCTTGAATCTTCTAGCGAATCACTTCTCTCAGCATGTGATTGATTTCGTCTCTATGCTCTCATCGATGGCTTGATTTCTCCTGCTGTTGCTTGGCTCCATTTCCCTCCACTCTTCTTCTTCTTCTTGTTCTTCTTCTCAAACCTATCATTGTTCTTCTGTCTCTCTTTTGGGTTGGCCAGCTAATTGGCGGTTGCCACTGTCATTTTTGTGATGTTGCAGCTAGTTATATGAGCCCAGTTGCATAGTCACAAAAGTGATCATTGGAAACTGTATCTCTTCTTCCAGGCCCTTCACCCCTTGTTCCTCGCCATCCCTCGCCCCACCTTGTTCCTCTGTCCTTCTTCACCATTCTTTCCAATTCCTAAATCCTGACTTTCTCATGCTTCTCCACATGACCATCTTTACTATCCTGTATAACTCCTGATTACTCACCACTGTTCACTCTTCACTCGTCCTTGTCCTTCACCATCCTTCCTCTTTCCTCCTTGCTCCTCAGAATCCCTTGCTTTTCCTTTTTCTTCTCTGTTGTGCCATCATTCCCTCCCTCCTTCTCGTTCCTCATTCTTTTTTAATCCTACTCGTTCCTCACCGTCCTCCAAACCCTGTTCCTCACCTTCTTTCCATCTTTTATTCTCCTCCTCCTTTCTCCTCTTCAACCTTCCATCCTTCCCCTCTTGTTACTCACCTTCTTGTCTTTCACCAACCCTCTCTCCTTCTCTCCTTGTTCCACAGCATACTCCGAACCCCATTCCTCATCAGCCCGCTTTCCCCATGCCTAACCCTCCTTTCCTTCTACTTGGTCACCACTACCTGGTAATCTTTCCTCATCATCATCTTGAGGTCCACCCATTCCTTACCTCCTTGTTTTTCTGTCTGTTGCTTCTCCCAATCGTCTTCTTGTTCCTCACCATCCTTACGTTCTTCCATTTCTCAGTCCTTACCACTTTTCCTTCCTCCTTGTTTCCTTGTCATTGCTCCTCATAGCTCACCGTCCCTCGCTCTTTCTCGTTCCCTAATGCTTTAGGTCAATTCTCCCTCCTGAGCCATCTTGTACTCCTCCTCATCTCTAACCATCTCTTGTGCCTCCTCTTTCCTCACAGTTTCCCTTCCTCCTGATTCCTCAACATCTTTCCTTCCATTATCTTTCTGTCCTTCACTCCTCTTTGTTCCTAACCAACCCTTGCTCCTCTTTGTTCCTCACCCTCCTTTACTTCTCATTCTTCTCCATCTCGCCTTAGTCCTTCTGAAAATGTTACCTTTATCTTCTTTATCATATCTTCTTTCATTTCTGTTTTTCTCTGTAGCACCCTTCATTCACTTTGGCCGCCTAGAGTCAGGTAGACTGACATGGTAATTCTTGTTTTTTTCACATAGACAAATCTGGTAGGTGCAAAGGCTTGGTGATTTTTTTATATAATTTACAAATCACTTAGTAATTAATTACAAACAACTTGTAATTAATTTAATATAATCTTTTACTAATAATCCACAAGCATTTCTTGTAAGGTCTCTGAACTTAAATACATGTCATTGAATAAATGTGTCATACATCATACTGTGCAAAAGTCTGAGGCCACCTAAGATTTATTGTTTTAGCAATGGTATAATGACCATATATAGTTATTTCTCATCTGAAATAGTGAAAAACAATGACAGCACATACAATTTTCAGAACAAAATGGCTTCTGTGGGCAAAAAATATTTAGCGTGACCTCCCTGAAAAACGTTTTGTGGCCGCCCCCTTCCAAAAAGATCATCTCTGATCAAGCTGTCTTCAGACTGTAGAAAGGTCAACTTGGCATCCCGATGAAGCTCCTAGATGCTGATATAGCTCAAGAGTAAAGGGAGGTCACACTAAATACTTGTCACTGTAGCCTATAGAAGCTGATTTTTTTCTGGTATTTAAATACTACATACAAATGTCCTGTATTTTCTTTTCCAGTTGTGTTCCAATAAAGAGAGTCAGAAAATAATTATATATGGTCATACCATTGCTAAAACAACAAACCTAATGGTGTCCTAAAACTTTTTCACTGCACTGTACTGCATAGTTCCTCCACTGAACAACTTATTTGCATATCATTATCGGTTAAACTTGCATTGCTATGGAACTGTGATGGCTTTTTTAAGGCGTAGCCAAAACGTAATGTTTTGGGAATGTTGTGGGAATGAAAGACGCAACTTAATCACACCTCTCAAGTTCTGAGATCTTTCAAAAGACGTTTAAAGCAAGATCATCTGGAGATGTGTAGCATATGCCAAATGTATAACATGATAGATAATTCATATATTGATACATGTTTAGATCTCTAAAGTCTAGAATTGTTGGGACCATTCTGCATCATATTACTGATATGTAGTAAGTACAGAAACAGGGTGAGTTTTCTGGAGGCGGTGCACCATAGGTGTCTCCGATCTTGAATATCCACAGTAGATGCACCACACTGTCTAGTTCTCTCTGAAGGTCTCTCAGCCCTTCCTTTTGTGCCACTTCTACCTCTGGTCCTTTTCTTTTCATGTCACCGCGGCTTCTCTTCCATTTCTTTATTTTCTCCCTCGCACTTTGCTCTTTCAATATCTGTCCAGCTTTCTTCTTTGTCTCTGTCCTGCTGCTTTTCACCCTTCACTGATCTGATGAGCCATTTCACTCCCGCTCACTCTCTCCAAACCGGTACTCTTTTTTTTGTTTTTTGTTTTTTTTCTGTCTCTGTGAAATAGAAGCTGGTCTCTCATTAGATTTTTTTTCTTTTTGCTCTGCAGGAAAAACATATATAGGTATAATGTATACAATATTTATAGGTAAAATATTAAGATAAATAGTCATAGTGCTTCTCATTTTTCGGGGCAGGTGGTTTTACACGAATAATCCTTCAGTAATCATCCTTAGCGGATAGATTTTTTTTTTCTCATCTTCTGTGGCACCAGTAAACAGCCTTGAGGTATTCAATCCAATGATTGTGTGTGTGTGTGTGTGTGTGTGTGTGTGTGTGTGTGTGTGTGTGTGTGTGTGTGTGTCGCACGGCGGGTTGAATGTGAGAAAAGAAAACACAAAGCATCACCCCAAACTCTAAAAGAAACATAATTAGGGCTAAGAGATGGTGTTTCCATGGAAACCCCCCTGGTGGTGGTGTAAAAAGCATGAAAAATGCGTGTGTGTGTGTGTGTGTGTGTGTGTGTGTTTTCCACTCAGATGTTGCTAATTGTGTGTTAATGTTAATGTGTCTCGCCCCGCCGTGGTGTCACTGCTCCAGCAGGGTTTGATTGCTCTAATTTTCACAATAGATTTGTGGTAATTCTTTTATCACACAACTTTTACATTTGTATCGTGCTTTCAAGAAGCAGCTGAGACGAAACACAAAGTTCTCTCTCACTTCACTTTGGGACTGGCTATAAAGTATGGAATGGCATATTCTCTAGTCTGTAAGCCACTGCTTAAGATACTTTGTATAGACAAAAGTTTGTGGACACCCCTTCCAATTCCTCCTTTTGCTATTTCACTTGTAACGCTTTCATGATAGACAGTGGACATTTCTGGATTCTCCTCAGACACACGTCACTTGTGGTAATTCCACTTTAAAGGTGACTTGTCACCGTCACAGTTGCGTATACGTCTTAATAACTGCTAATGTTTGTGTTTGTGTTTCATTACAGAAAGGTTAACAAGTGTTACAGAGGCCGGTCGTGTCCCATTATAATTCACTGCAGGTAAGCATGAGCAGAAAGCAACACTTTGTTTTTGTGACTCGACACATACAGAAAATTAAGTTCTATGAATGTGTGTCGTGTATGAGCCATTGAATACTACACTGTGTAGAGAACAATAAGCAGCGGTGCTTGAAAGTTTGTGAACCCTTTAGAATTTTCTATATTTCTGCATAAATATGAGCTAAAACATCATAAGATTTCCACACAAGTCCTAAAAGTAGATACAGAGAACCCAGTTAAACAAATGAGACAAAAATGTTATACTTGGTCATTTATTTATTGAGGAAATGATCCAATATTACATATTAGTGAGTGGCAAAAGTATGTGAACCTCTAGGATTATCAGTTCATTTGAAGGTGAAACTAGAGTCAGGTGTTTTCAATCAATGGGATGCCAATCAGGTGTTAGTGGGCACCATGTTTTATTTAAAGAACGGGATCTAATCAAAGTCTGCTCTTCACAACACGTTGTGGAGTGTATCATGGCACAAACCAAAGAGAATTTCTGGGAAGCTCAGAAAAGAGTTGGTTGTGGCTCATCAGGCTTGAAAAAGAACTACAAAACCACTCTAAAAAGTTTGGACTCCACCAATCCACAGTCCGACAGATTGTGGTACAAATGGAGGAAATTCAAAGACATTGTTACCCTCCCCCAGGAGTTGTCGACCAACAAAAGATCACTCCAAGAGTCAAGCGGGTAATGTTTGGGAGGTCACAAAGGGCCCGGGTAACTTCTAAGCACTGAAGGCCCGGTCTGCTGTCCACAGGGTGGGTTGCGGTAATGGTGTGTTAAGTGGTGGTCTGTCGGGTTTGTGGGGTTGTTGGGGGGGGGAGCCCACCAGCAGAAGACACTGAACAACATTGTGTGCATGGCAGGGTTGCAAGGAGAAAGTAACTGTTCTCCAAAAAGAAGTCAAAGTCCTGCGTTTGCTAAAGAGTACATGGATAGGCTGGGGGACGCTTCTGCTGACAGGCCATTGGAAGAATGTTTGTTAGGTGAATGTCGCAAAATAGAACTTTCTGGTTTAAAAGGAGAAAGCGGTTATGTTTGAGGCGTGGAAGGAGCGGCAGCATGGGGTCCAGCATAAATAACTTTAATCCCATCTGTGAAACATGTTGGTGGTAGAATCGGGGGGGTGGATGGTTTGGGCCTGTTTTTGCTGCATCTGGGGCCAGGCTGGCTTGCCATCATTGATGGAACAATGACTTCTTAATTAATATCAGAGAATTTTCTAAAGGAAAATGTCAGGACATCTTGTCCATGAAACTGAATCTCAAGAGAAGGTGGGTCATGCAGACAAGACAACGACCTAAGCACCACCCATCGTTCTAACAAAGAATGGTTCAAAAGAATAAGTTCATGTTTTGGAATGGCCAAGTCAAAGTCCCTGACCTTAATCCAATGGAAATTGTTGTGGAAGACCTGAAGCGAGCAGCTAATGTGAGGAAACCCACCAACATCCCAGAGCTGAAGCTGTTCTGTATGGAGGAATGGGCTAAAATTCCTCCAAGCCGGTGTGCAGGACTGATCAACAGCTACAGGAAACGTTTAGCTGCAGTTATTGCTGCACAGGGGGGTCACACCAGATACTGAAAGCAAAGGGTCACATACTTTTGCCACTCACTAATATGTAATATTGGATAATTTTCCTCAATAAATAAATGACCAAGTGTAACATTTTGTCTAATTTGTTTAACTGGGTTCTCTTTATCTACTTTTAGGACTTGTGTGAAAATCTGATGATGTTATAAACCCTAGAGATGGCGCTGTGTGTGGAAATCCCAGTAGATCAGCAGTCTGTGAAATGCTCAGACCAGCCCGTCTAGCACCAACAACCACGTCACCATGTTCAGCTTTCTTCCCTATTCTGATGCTCGGTTTGAATTTCAGCAGCTCCATGTGATTGGCTCATTAGATATTTACGTTAAGCAGTTGAACAGGTGTACCTAATAAAGTGGCCGGTGTGTATATAAGTCTGATTATATAGAATCCTGTGTAGTTTACATCTTATACAGAAGTGTGTAGTTTGTACACTGTGTGTGTGTGTGTGTGTGTGTGTGTTTATATTTATATAAGCTAGCTGATCACATTCTAACACACCTACCAAATCATTTTTCCATGTGCAATGCTTTTGAGAAGTGTGTGTGTGTGTGTGTGTGTGTGTGTGTGTGTGTGTGTGTGTGTGTGTGTGTGTGTGTGTGTGTTTGAGTCTGAGAGAGAGAGAGAGAGAGAGAGAGAGAGAGAGAGAATTGATAGATGATGCAACAAGAAACTGAAATGCTGAAACCTTGGCAGAAACTGCAATGCACACACACACACACACACACACACACACACACACACACACACACACACACACACACACACAGACTAACTCTAACTTGTTGTTTTCTTTGCACAGTGATGGCTCAGGACGAAGTGGAACCTACATCCTTATAGACATGGTACTGAATAAAATGGCCAAAGGTGATTAACACACACACACACACACACACACACACACACACACACACACACAGAGTGAGAGAGATAGAGAACTCCTTCAGTGGTTCAGCAAGTCATGTCCAGCTCAGGAATAGAAGAGATTACCAACAGAAAGAGACACATTAAATAAAGAAACTCAGGAAAGGGTGATATCTATGGAAGAGAAAACTGAAAGCAAAAGGAATAAAGTATCAATAAAGAAGCAGAAGGCTTGATGCATGAAAATGTAAAGGAAGTAATGACATCAGAATGAAAATACAGTGGTGAGAAAAAGTGTTTGCCCCCTTCCTGATTTCCTATTTATTTGCATGTTTGTCACACTTAAGTGTTTCGGAACATCAAACCAATTTAAATATTAGTCATTAAATAAGACAACACAAGTAAATACAAAATGCAGTTTTTAAATGAAGGTGTTTATTATTAAGATAGAAAAAAAAACCAAACCTACATGGGCCTGTGTGAAAAAGTGATTGCCCCTAAACTATGGTTTATCACACCTGAGTTCACTGTCTCTAGCCACACCCAGGCCTGATTATTGCCACACCTGTTCTCAATCAGGACATCACTTAAATAGAACCTGCCTGACAAAGTGAAGTACACCAGAAGATCCTTAAAAGCTACACATCATGCCGAGATCCAAAGAAATTCAGAAATTCAGGAGAAAGAAAGTAATTGAGGTCTATCAGTCTGGAAAGGGTTATAAAGCCATTTCTAAAGCTTTGGGACTCCAGAGAACCACAGTGAGAGCCATTATCCACAAATGGCGAAGACATGGAACAGTGGCGACCCTTCCCAGGAGTGGCCGGCCAACCAAAATTACCCCAAGAGCGCAGCGACGACTCATCCAAGAGGTCACAAAAGACCCCACAACAACATCCAAAGAACTGCAGGCCTCACTTGGCTCAGTTAAGGTCAGTGTTCATGCCTCCACCATAAGAAAGAGACTGGGCAAAAATGGCCTGCATGGCAGAGTTCCAAGAGGAAAACCAGTGCTGAGCAAAAAGAACATTAAAGCTCGTCTCAAGAACACATCTTGATGATCCCCAAGACTTTTGGGAAAACATTCTGTGGACTGACGAGAGAAAAGCTGAACTCTTTGGAAGGTGTGTCCCATTACATCTGGTGTAAAAGTAACACAGAATTTCAGAAACAGAACATTATAGCAACAGTAAAATATGGTGGTGGTAGTGTGATGGTCTGGGGCTGCTTTGCTGCTTCAGGACCTGGAAGACCTGCTGTGATAAATGGAACTATGAATTTTGCTGTCTACCAAAAATCCTGAAGGAGAATGTCCGGCCATCTGTTGGTGACCTCAAGCTGAAACGAACTTGGTCAAATGAAACCCAAGCCAGAGAACCCAAAGTCAAATGAAAATGGAACTGAAAACAGAGAAACGTAATAAGTAAAGAAGGAAAGATCTTGAGTTACTGCCAACTGGAGCAAAGACAATGGGTAAATAGAAAACAGAAAACTTTTATGGCATGGCGTATATTTTTTAATGACTTTCTATTATATTACTCATTATATTTTTCCTTCAACTCAGTTATATTCATTTTATCCTATACTCTCTACTCCAACGTATCACATTTGTTTACCTCACCAGTGTTTAGCTTAGAAACGTTTGTGATTTCTCGTTCCATGCTTTGTTTCTTTCTTTTTTCCACTTTCCCTGCAACTTAAATGTTTTCTTTTAACGATTAAGCCTTCTTTCGATCCTCCCTCCTTAGGGAACATAATTCTCTCCATGACATTTTTTGGTTTATTTTTTCTCTTTGGCTTTTTTGTGTGGCCGTAGTCGTCCCGTACGTCAGATGTACGTAAGTTATTAGTGTAGAGTCCATCCACACTGTTAGGCATGCTGGCTAGGGTCGCGCCCCTCTGCTGGTCAAAGGCGGCACTGCAGGGTTGAAGTGAATGGCTTGAGTTTTTAGAGTGATAAATAATATTGAAAAGAAAGAAGCAAAAGAAACAGACATTGATGGAAATAAGGAAAGATTGACTAGAGGGAAGGAAGAAACAATCAAAATATATATTTAAAAATCAGTGAACGAATGATGAATGGAAATGAATTCCTGTAAATTCAGGCAGGCACATCGGCCCATTACCAGAACGTTTCAATTTTGATTGTAAATATGTCGAATATGGAAAAAGCAAAGCAGAATACATTGTGTGTGTGTGTGTGTGTTACAGGTGCTAAGGAAATTGATATTGCTGCAACGCTGGAGCACCTGAGGGACCAGAGAGGGGGGATGGTGCAAACCAAGGTATAAAACCAAAGATAGAAGGAAAAAGACACGGAAGAATAAAAACATACATATAAAAAATATATTAGACACACACAGGACATTAATACTGCCTGTATTTATATCAACAAAGTAAGAAATGGTGACCAAAAAAACAATTATGAGGTAAGAAACCAAAAATCAGAAATATAAAGACAAATCACGAAGAGAGAGAGAGAGAGGAAATGACTAAAAACAGAAAGCAAACAAGAAATACTACAGCACTCTCAGAGATCAAAGATGCTAGGTCACTCCCACCTGGGTCCGTGTCCCAGCAGCCACTTCCGGTTTGGTCGGGCTTAACGCGTAGCAACTGTGCCTGAGGGAGTGGAGACTGGTTGGGGATCACAGCCCTGCAGCAGAGAGCCCTGCCAGGCATTTTTTCAGGTCGCCCTTGTGCCCTCGGGATGGTCGCCGGAGCCCCTCCCACAGCATGAGAGAACGTGACTAAGCACAGGTGAAAGCTAAAGCCTGCCTTTTCTGCTCTGTCTCACGCAGGAACAGTTTGAGTTTGCCCTGACGGCCGTGGCTGAGGAAGTGAACGCCATCCTGAAAGCTCTGCCTCAGTGAAGTCGTGTTCACACTCCTCCTCTCCCCGTACCATTCCTCCTTGTGAAGCAGTGACTCGTCCTTCCTTCCTTCTAAAATGATTAAATGGACTCATTCTACTGTTAGACTCTGAGACATGTTCAATCTATAACCGTTACTACAGATCGGGTTCTTCTATTCCTTTCAAATTGAATGTTTTAGTATTTTTAGATGGTATTTCGTCATGCAGCTAGGTGGCGCTGTGCTATATAACACTTATAGTGTGTGTATTATATCTGAAATATAACTAATATGAAATCTATCTGTATTTGTGGAGGTAGATTTGTTCCGAGCAATATCAGTACCATGAAGATTTCCAAGAGTGGATTATTCCATCAGACGTGGCTGTGGTGTTTATAGGATATATTTCTATCTTACACAGGGTGCATAATGTCAGTAGGGTGTAGTTCTGTTGTGAGTATATTGTGATCTTCCATACTGCTGTGTTACCAAATGATATGCAGACTAATATGTGGTTGCCAGATTATATAATAATATTTTTGTGTGGCTCATTTAACACTAATAAACACTATGGTTATAGAGCTGTTTGTGTCTGAACGACTCAATGTATTTTCAACAGAACGTTATGAGGCTTTACGGAAAATCTGGAACGATGTCTGAGCTCTTCATATGGCACACGTATTAAAGGATCGTTTTCCCAAGTAAGAAAAACAAATCAATAAAGGGAATTGAAAGTAATAATAAAAAGAAAGTGCAGTTAGGAAACTCAAAAAAACAGAACAAAGAAAGAAGGTAAAAAGGGTAAAAAGCAAAGAAATAAATAAAACACAGGACAGAAGGAAAAGATCAAGTGAAGGAAAGAGGGAAAAAACAAAGAAAGAAAGAAACACAAAGACAGAGGATCGTTTTTCCAAGTAAGAAAAACAAATCAATAAAGGGAATTGAAAGTAATAATAAAAAGAAAGTCCAGTTAGGAAACTCAGAAAAAAAGAACAAAGAAAGAAGGTAATGTAAAAAGCAAAGAAATAAATAAAACAGGACAGAAGGAAAAGATCAAATGAAGGAAAGAGGGAAAAACAAAGAAAGAAAGAAACACAAAGACAGGACAGAAAGATCAAATGCAAAAACAAGAAGAAAAAGATGAAAGATAGAAAACAAAAAGATCAAAAATGAAAAATGAGACCAAATGACCAAATGAGAAAACACTAAAAAAGAAAGAAAAATGTAAGAAAGAAAGAATGAAAAAACTCTCAAATCAAAACCCAAACAAGACAGAAAGAACAAAAAAGCAAAAGGAATGAAAGAAAAAACAGAACAAACAAGAAAACACAAAGAAAGAAAAAAGGAAGATAATGATAGAAAACAGATAAAAATATAGCATGTAGAAGAAAAAATATGAATGAAAGAAAAACAAGAAAATTAACACTTCAGTTATGAAAAAAAAAATAATTACGGAAAAAACGGAAAAAAGGAAAGCAAATATATGTAAGAAGTTTATCAGAAAAAAAACAAAGTAAGAAAAAACACAAATCAAAAAGAAAGATAAGACTGAGTGTAAATAAACATAATGGAAGAAAGAAAATTTTTTACATATTTTAAACTATGAAACCCCACAACAAAAGCATCATATTTCAAGGACCATTTTGTCCAATAAAGATAAAGAGAAATTACAAAACCACCCCCCAAAAAATGTGAGAAAACGAAGAAAGGAAATAGAAAATTCATTAAAAAAATTAAGGTAGAATAAATCCAAAGAAGAACGATAGAAAGATATTATAAAAATGAAAAATGTAACAAATGAAACATTTAAGAAATCATTTATACAGGTGGCTTTCACCCATCCGTTCAGTCATCCATCTGTCCTTACATCATTTCATTTAGCAGAGTAATCACCTGTCCATTAGAAGCACAACATAACCACTAGCTTGAGCTAAATTCAATCCAATTTCCAATTTACCCATTAATCCATGTGTTCATATTAATTTAATAAAGCATCCATCCATCCAAATAACCAGCCAATCTATCCACATATCATGAATACACAATAACTCCTAATCCTAGCTCCAAAGCAATATGACAATAATCCATCCATCACGACTACATCATAACCTCTAGTCTTAGTTCTAAACCAGTGAGCTGGATTCTTATAGAGCGGGATACGCATTAGGAATATTAGCTTTAGGAAGCTCCTCGGCTCTGTGTTTACAGAGGGTCTACAGGGGAATGATTCCGACTGGTGTAGGAGCTGATTGGCTGCATCACTGATCGTGAACAAACCATTCTGTTAAACGTGACCTAACTGAGCTTCTGCGTTTCCCCAAATGGGAGGAAACCAGCCGCAGAACCTTGGAAACGCTTTAGCGGCGATGGTACGAACAAAACAGAAGATAATACGCTGCCTGAGCAGAGAATAACAATCAGAAAAAGAAAAAAAATCATCACGCTAATCCCCCATTAGCAATGCCATCAGTGACATGGCCTTCCTGCTGATTTCTCCACGAGCATTTGCATGAGATTTGCATTCGCCACCTTAGATGCTCTGCCCCGCACCTCATTAGCATGCAGCTAATCTGAATGTACGGCAGACATGCTAATCAGCTTATGAATATACGGCAGCTGCAATTATGCATCTTTAATTGCTTATCATCCGAAGGATACAAGTTTATTAGGAAAGAAAAAAATTAGCGACGGTAATTGCTTCCTGCAGCACCTAGCATATCATCCAGGACTGTGATCTGCTGTCCGGTCCCATTTGGGAGGATTGCTGTTTTCTCCTAGCATTCGATACGGCGAAACACAATCAATTTTCGCTCAGCCGTGACTGGTTTAACTCGGGCTGATTTTTTAATTAACTTAGCCTCGCTGCAATTCGTTCTAGAACTTTTCCGTCTGATGTCCTTCTGGTGACTTTGCTCCGATCGGCTTTTTTGTTTCTCTAGAAAGAGTCGCCAGTTTGAATTGGGATCTAAAGGGTAAACGCGACATCAACATGTGAGAACGGATGTTTTTTCCAAAAGTAACGCTAAACCATCTGTGTCTAGAGCGACGAAGAAACATGGTACTATTTTAGCTTGGCATAGTAAGGAAGACCAAGACCATGAAGACCATGTCATGAATCCAAAAGGGTAACATGGGTTTAATCTGTGTGGGGAAAAAAATCTGTTATATTTCTATAGTATCCACTACAGTAAAATGGTTTGTTTGTCTGAATCCATTTAAAGAACATATAACATAGTAAATTATATAATATTCTACATATAGTCCTGCACTGATCTGGTGGTTCAAAAGAATATGAAGAGTTCTTTAACTTTGCACTATCGCCACATTGCTATATTGTTGCTATTATTAACATTATTCTGGCCCAACGTTCTGGAACCACATATTTGTACTTCACAGCTTCACAGCTCTGGAGACGCCAAGCGACGCTGATAATCGAGCTATATTTAAACGAGCGCATGGGAAGAAAGTGGAACTCCAGTTCTCATTTCCAGAGCAAAGATGAAAAACTCGTGATTAGACCCCTCAAGAGCTTAGCTCAATCAGAACCATGGAGAGAATCGTCGAGAAACCCAATTATCCTGCTATATTATGTCCGAGTCTCAGGCTGGCTCTGGGACTTTAAGATGAGAGGCCTCTCAATAGCACTTAAAACTTTGTCCCAGCTCGGTCCGGCTCATAATCACCAAGAAATCTTCAGAGGATCGGCCTGAGCCGCTCGCCCATAGAAGAAAAAAACAGGAGAAGAAAAGTCCCACCACAAAACGTGGCTTGTTTAGCTCAGGAATCTTTTCCAATCCTCGTTAGGAACCCTGTTGGACAGATCGTTACCAATCTGTTATCACTAGTGGAGGCCATTGTTGTTTCCCAGCGAAAGTGATTTGCTAGCCTGGAAACCTTTTATAATCCCTTGAAACACCACAGTCTCTATGTTATTTTACAACTGGTTTGGATTGTCCTGGACAGATCATCACCAATTTGTTAAGGCAAATAGGGGCTAAAATAGTGTCCTTCAAAGTTCTTGCCCCCTCGTTGTTCTTATCCTAAAGACAATTTGTTTATCTCAAAGGTTTTAAAAAACTGTCTAAGCTTGTTACATTACAACTTTAAACACACACAAGCTCTTGACTGCTTTACATGCTACTGGACAGATTATAAGCATGATTAGAGGCTGAAATGAGATTTGGTGTCCCACAAGGTTCTGTTCTTAGACCAATGACCATTATATTACAACTTTTCATTTTACAGAGTTAATTTCCAGATCCTTTCCAAGATAGCTCCAATGAAGAGGTTAAAAGATGCAGTAATGTAGTTCTATTGTTATATTATTAATTAGCTATATTAATATTGCCAGTGAAAAGTCCTCACAATGATAGAAAGACAAGTGTGTGTTATTATTAAAAGCCAATAGGTATTAATAAAACTTAAACAATTCATTATTACCTTTCGTTCCAAATTTGCAAAGAAACCAGTAGTTGACCATTTAATTAAATATAACAGCGAACAAATAAAACGTAATGCACATATTTATTTATTTTTCAAGGAAAGTCGTCTTTTCCTAGTTGCTGTGGTACCACACTGAAACACTCCCTATTGGCTGGGTCGCCGTGTTGCTATGCGCATGATTGGACTATCGTCATCCGGGAAACTGGCCAATCACAACTGTGCGCGCGAAATTTGAATTGAGTGGGCGTGCCGCTGCCGGTTACGGACGCCGCCACTCGTTGGGTGCGCCAATAATGGCTTTAACCTGGATTATTTGATATCTGGCTACTAAATTTTATTCGGAGTGAACATGAGCTGTGGCAAGATGTCAATGGAGAACAAAAACAACTGGAATATTTACACAGAAATGTAAAGGAGAGCCTGTGGCACGAGACAAGCAAATAGAGGAGCCATGTGAAAGCTGTCAAAGCTGCTGAAGAGCAATTCTGCTCATTAAGAGATTTACCAGAAGGTGATGGACCTTTTCAATCTACATGAAGTAAAGAAATAAATAAATAAAAACTTCTCTGTGTTTGTGTTTTTGCTGTTTAATGAAGATGTGTGTTATAATGAAATGCTAATCCCAATCTAATGTTAATGTGAGTTACTAGTGTGTTTTAATATTGTCAGATAGTTTAAAGCTCAAATGAACTCATGGGAAATAAAAGCGCTTTTGGAATTAGTAAGCCAATAGTTAATGTTATTGTTTGTGTTTTGGTGTTCTCTTCATAACCCAGGCGTTTTGGGCAGTGAGTATTAATATCAGCATGAAATAAAGACAGTGAATGGACGCCATGAACACCGGTGGCATCATTATTGCCAGCTCGCTGGCACCTGCTAATGTTATTTGCTTCCCTGAGAGTTTAATATTACTTCATATGCGATATTAAACACGTGAACACAGAGGCAGCAGTCTGGCTGAAACCGTTCAGACAAAATGTTGCTCATCTATGCTGTTCTTGAGCTGAAGGGCATGGCTACTCATCCTGACACAGCTGTTCAATGAACTGAAACGAGTGAAAAAAACCTTTCATTTCAAACACAGAAATAAAGCAAATTGCATCAAAAACATGAATTATCATGAATGAACATGGTGTGTGGGACGTGTAGGCCTAAAACTTGGTGTGCAGTAATGGCCAAGGTAATTAATGTTCTCTACAAAAAGCCTTGAACTTTGTAGAGTCAAATCAGTTTTATTTTATGTAGCGTTTTTTGCAATGAAAGCATTGTCTCAGCAACTTTACAAATATTTAAGCCCAACATCTTTTTGACCAAGCCTAGGATAACAGTGCCAGGGAAAAACGCCCTACAAGTTATAAAGAAGAAATCTTGGAAGGGCCAAGATTTTGAGCAGCCTCGAAGTTGCCTGAATGTCTCATGGGTTTGTTTTAAAGGAGTAGTGAAAAAACAAAACCCTCCTTTGTAAATGACTTGCGCTGGATCTTGGTCTGTCATTTTTCTTCCAGATGCGCCAAGGATCCTGCTGGCAATTTGGCCTAGGTCTTGGTCTTTATCTGTTGTCTGGTACAGATTCAGTGACGACTTGTGGTATGTTTTGGGTTTACTCATTAATACACTCCATAGTTATGATTCTGAATTAAAAGGCAGCATAAACTATACAGAGCCCCCTCCTGGGGCAGGAGAATACTGTAGATAATTAGAAAACTGAAACTTAAAAAAAAAAAAAAAAAACGTTTTCGGGAAAAATCAAGAGCCATTCCTGAAGGGGACACCAAAGGTGCCATCACCAGTATGAAATGTGTATATAGAGGAAGCCCTTGTAACAATATATACTGGATAATCAATAGCTTAATAAACGTGAGGGTTGTACCAGCATGCATTTCATTTGTTATGTAATTCTACAAAACTGTAATCATTAAATATTGTCTTTAGAAACTGACATTATTGAGCCTGTGTTAACACTTAATCGTAATAATTCAGGAAGAATCTCTAAATCCTCTGAACTTTCAGTGACACTTCCTTCAAATTGATTGTTTTGCTCTTTATTTCATTTAGGCTTATTTTCCTTATTTATGTTGAACAGTGCAGTTTTAATGACCAATAATAACCACGTCATGTCAAGTATTCAGCTCAACAAAACAAACTTTACATTTAGCCTAATACTGTCTACTGTAGCCCTAAGAATATTGATTCTTGGCATTGCTTCAGATTGGTGGTGTGATTCATCAAATTCACCTCAAATCGCAGAAAAGAAACGAACCCCTGAGCTAAGAGGTGTCATTCTGTCCTTTCGCCTTTCATCTTCATTCCTGCTGAACCTTCCATCAGAATAACTTTGTGCAGCAATGTTCTTGTGAAGCTCCCACCTCTGGATTGTCTCTTTGGCATCTCCTGGCTCTCAGATCAATACCGGCACATAAAGGCACATGAAGGAAGCCAGTTTTTTCCCTGGAAGGAACCAAGGGGAGTTCGGGAGCTGTTTGATTTGGTTGCAGTCCAGACGAACCGAGTGGGAAGCGTTCCAGAAATCTGGCAGGAAGGGGGGTGATGACTGAATCCAGCCTTGTTGTTCCCCCGTAACGAGACGTGAACAGATTGCAGCGGCAATGTCTTATGTGTCGCCAAGACCTTGTGAGCTGTGATCTGCAATTGAACAAAAAGCAACGAACCAGCTTTAGAAGATGGCATTAGTGACTAAGAGCACTTTTAAAATTGCTATCTGTCTCAAAAGAATGCACTTTCCTTTGATATTTCCTGCTAATGCTATAGTTTGTAAGACAAAGTTGGTGTCTCCTTCGCTGCTACAGGTGCTTCCACTCTCTAGTTCCACTTCGTCCCAGTGACGTTGGATGAAGTTGACGACAGTTTTTCCGCATGGCTCCATAAACCATTTCTTTATAGGACAAATTACAAGAACTAGTTTCATTCTGGCACCAGGTTTGCCACCTGTAGACTTCACTGAGCAGAATGAAACTAGTTCTTGTAATTGATAAAATGGGCTGAGCTCCTTTGAAGGAAATTTTCAATGACATTCTAGACAATGGTGTCTTCCAATTTAAATGTGTAGATTTGTCCTATAAAGAAATGGCAGCCAGCAAACTTGGGAATTTGTCAACCAAACTGCATAACTACAAATCCTGTCACCATCAGGCAAACCTATTTCTATCTTTGAAAGATAGAAGATCAAGCTCCAATCTTTAGCTTCTGTCTGTTCTTTAACTGTGAGAAGCCTTAAATCTATGATTCTGAAGGGATATGTAGCTATGAAGAAGATGTAACTGAGAGAAGTAAAAGAAAAAATGTATGACACCCAAAATGAGAGAACCAAGCAGTAGAGGAAGGTTTTCTGGATGTGAGCTATTTAGGGGTAACAGAAGGTAACACAACCACCACTAAAGAAATTAAAAACAGCCCTCAGTCAAGTGTGGTCGAGGTTTAGTGCAAGTTTTGTGATGTTTAACTACATCTGGAACTGATAACTTGTGTTAAACTGAAGGAATTCTGAGCACTCATGAGTACAAACCAGGGTTTAACACTTTAAGCAACACCCTCTGGAAAAAAGTTTGAGAAGAAATTCAGTGTACAGTCAGATAAGTAGCCCACATTCCTGAAGTTGAAAACATATTTACAAAGACGCTGTTGGTGTTCTCATGAGATCAGACCTTAAAATCAGAAAAAGCAAGAGCCATTCTTGAAGGGGACGCCAAAGGTTCCGCCAAAAGTACTTTTGTATGAAATGTATATGTTATTATATTATATACTGGATAAAATTATATTTTTACAAATTAATAGTAATAATTACAGCAGTGTTGCGTTTCAGTCCAGTAGTCTGTATATTCAGGAAAAATTCGGGAATGTACGGGTATCCTCAACCAGCAATACCAAGAATGACCTGTAGGTGTAAAGGGTACACCATAGATGGGTGTAGTTTTCCAGCCATTATGGTTTGATAATAGGGTTGAGCAATATTGACCAAAAAAAAAAATAATTTTCTGGGTATTTTATGGATAATAATAATTACATGATACTTGCTAAGGTTTGCTGAGTGTGTTTTTGTGCTGGTACCTTGGCTGGTTTAAGCCTGTCGTGAACAGCTCCTGAAGTTTGTCGTCAACTTCAATTTCTGCACAGTGGTTTGTTCACAGATGCTGAAATAATTTAGTTGAGCTGTCTTTTATGGTATCCGATTTCTGACGTAGTTTACAGATTGTGTTTGTGCAACGCCCGTCTTAGCCAAACCAACTCGGGATGTGTTTTTGACCGTTTTTGCAAAGTGAGCGACAGGCTCTAAAGTCAGCTCGCACAAATTTAAAATGGCGAATTAAGATGTTATCGTGGACAATACCTAACGCACACCCCCAGCGTGATTTCATCTAACAGAATCTCAGCTAAGAACTCTCTGTAGCCACTTTTCCTTCTATCCCCAGGCTGTGTAAAAATGATAACTGGACTCTTGTTTGGGGAAACACAATAACAGTGCATCTTCCCCACCTAAACACATTATTGTGCTTGAGAACAGATGAGGTTTGGTCTTGGCCTGAATCACCGCCAACTGAAAGGCAAACCTACGCAATGCAGCCCTCTCCAAGTGGGGCGTTATGCAGCATGTGCAGACCTGGTTTGAAAATTTGGCCTACCATGCCCATGGTTAATGCTACTTCACCAGTCCAAAAAGTGAGTCATCAGACACCAAACCATCAAAGACAAAGAGAAACTCTAACAGCTTTTTGTTTCGTGTTAGTGTCTGTGATGTTTTACCTATGATCCCACAGATCTACCTGACCACTCTCTGTGGAGTCAGTCAAAAATACTGGAACAGGACCTTCTGGACCTCTCACCTGCCCAAATGTTCATCTAAAGACCCATTCTGACAACGCATCAGGGGTTGGGACTTTTCAGCAGACTGTTGATTTGAAAGCCTGAATAAGGGCGAACTTTAAAGACAATGTCATCGCTTTCTGGAAACATGGAGAGCTGTTTAATTACCTAAACACCACTGGAATTCTGCACTGCTAGCTTCATGGCATCATCCATCCTCAGAATACTCACAGAAGCAATAGAAAGGACGTTTCATATGTGAGGACATGGCCGAGCAGCCAAGCAAACTGGAAAGTCAGCGCGTCACAGGATATTGTTATCACGAGCCTGCAGAAAGTACAGCTCAGCTCTGACACACTGGAAAGCATGCTGCTGTTCAGAACATTCCAGTCATCGGTGGTACCCAGTGACATGGCTGTAAGAAACGAATGGAGGGGGGGCTCTGATCACCAGTCTTTAATTAGAGTGAAATGTTTGACTAGTGATCTACCACACCACCAGGCCCTTTAAGCAGCTCTATTGAATGACCGCTCACTGACAAACAAGTCACTTACTGTTATGCAGTTAATCGAAAATGACAGTATTAACCTTTTCCTGACAGACACATGGCTCTACATGTTAAGTATTGTAGCATATCTAGGGAAAAAAGAAAGCTGGTTCTGCTTTAGCTTTTAATTTCTTCCTCTGTCCAGGTGATCCCATACTCTAAGTTAAAAGGGGGTGGGTGGGCACATTTCACTGGCAGGCTTTTGTTTTTAGCAGAAGTGACTTGTGGTGGAACAGGATCAATACCATATTTACCCTGCTTTTGCATTTGCCTGAATGTGTTTGTACTCTTGTGCTTAAATTTTTTTATATTGTTTTGCTATAGAAAGTCTTCATATCAAAAGGACTTCTGGACTTTGCCAAGGGAAACTGTTGCTGCTGTTTTTGTACATTTCAACTGACAGTAAACGGTGCACAGAGACACTGTGCGATCTGATTAGTCTGAGTTCTTTTCCCGCATTTTGTGATTGGTCGAAAAACCGAGTGATCCGATTGGTCAGACTTTTTTCCCTGAATTTTCTGATTTGTCGAAAAATTGAGCAGCCTGGTTGGTCTGAATTTTTTCCCCGAATTTTCTGATTGGTCAAAAAACCGAGTGATCTTATTTCCGGAATTTTTTGATTAGCCGAAAAACCGAGTTATCTGACCGGTCAGCTTTTTTCCGGAATTTTCTGATTGGCCGAAAAATCGAGCGACTGGCTTGGTCGGATTTTTTTCCCGAATTTTCTGATTAGCCGAAAAACCGAGCAACTGGCTTGGTCAGATTTTTTTCCCGAATTTTCTGATTGTTCGAAAAATTAAGCAGTCTGGTTGGTCTGAATTTTTTCCGGAATTTTTTGATTGGCCGAAAAACCGAGCAGCCAACATGGTCGGATTTTTTCCTGAATTTTGCGATTGGTCGAAAAACTGAGAGATCTGACCGGTCGGCTTTTTTCCGGAATTTTCTGATTGGCTGAAAAACCGAGATCGAATTGGTCAGATTTTTCCCCGAATTTTCTGATTGGTCGAAAAATTGAGCAGTCTGGTTGGTCTGAATTTTTTCCTGAATTTTCTGATTGGTCAAACAACCGAGCGATCTTATTTCCGGAATTTTTTGATTGGCCGAAAAACCGAGCAGCCGACTTGGTCGGATTTTTTTCCCGAATTTTGCGATTGGTCGAAAAACTGAGAGATCTGACCGGTCGGCTTTTTTCCGGAATTTTCTGATTGGCCGAAAAACTGAGCAACCGACTTGGTCGGATTTTTTTCCCAAATTTCCTGATTGGTCAAAAAATCAAGCAATCTGATTGGTCGGATTTTTTTTCTTTTTTTTTTTAATTTTCTGATTGGTCGGGTTTTTTTCACCAAATTTTCTGTTTGGTCGAAAAACTGAGCAATCTGATTTGTAGGCTTATTTCCAGAATTTTTTGATTGGCCAAAAAACAGAGTTATCTGATCGGTAGGCTTTTTTCCGAAATTTTCTGATTGGTCGAAAAACTGAGAGATCTGATTGGTCGGATTTTTTCTCGAATTTTCTGATTGGTCAAAATTTCGAGACATCTGATTGGTCGGCTTTTTTCCGGAATTTTCTGATTGGCTGAAAAACTGAGCTGAAAGAAACTGAGCTGAAAAATGATTGGTCGGATTTTTTTCCCAGATTTTCTGATTGGTTGAAATTGAGAGATCTGATTGGACAGATTTTTCCCGAATTTTCTGATTGGTCAAAAAAATCGAGCAATCTGATTGGTCGGACGTTTTTTCTTTTTTTTTTGGATTTTCTGATTTGTCGGGTTTTTTTCACCACATTTTCTGATTGGTCAAAAAACCGAGCGATCTGATTGGTAGGCTTTTTTTCCTGAATTTACAAGTCCATTCTGATTGGTTGACCATCCTGTTCAGATTAGCTTCATTTGGCAGCCAATCGGATGTGATTTGGAAATTTTCACAGTGTCCACCACTGGATGCAGTGTCTGTGTCTGTGATACAGTGCCAATGTCTGCAATGTCTGTGCAACTTTTTTTTGTATGCTCAGAATCTGACCCTTGGTTTTAACTGTACAGCTTCCCCTACCTGTTAGAAGTACCAGTTCTTCTGCTGGCATCCGGGTTCTTGCCGTGTATTTGTCACCAATGTAGACCTGCAGTTCTGCCAGTTACGATGACCAGCTTATAACAGGGGGCACATCTCTTGCCCCTTTTAGAGGTTCCCTAAAATAGCTTGGAAATTCACCATGTAATCCATTTGGTTAAGACACTGTGAAATGCAGTTCTGCATAAACTGATAGCGTTCGGAAGCATGAGGCTCTGGCTATCACACACTTACACCCCATCCAACTATCAAATGACTGGGTTTGAAAATTAGGCTTTACGTACAAGTTATCAGATTATACAGTTCAACAAAAATAAAATAAGACATGAGTTACCAATTTGCCAGCATCAATGCAAAGGTTATATATATAACTATATATACTATATTAATATATACTCACCAGCCACCTTTGCCTTCAGAACTGCCCTAATTCTTCACGGCAATGATTCAACAAGGTTCTGGAAACATTCCTCAGAGTTTTGGGTCCATACTGCATGGGTCCATGATGCTGCAGATTCGTCGGATACACATCCATGATGCAAAGCTCCCGTTCCACCACATCCCAGTGACTAAGATCTGGAGACTGCGGAGGCCGTTTGAGTACAGTGAACACATTGTCAGGCTCAAGAAACCAGTTTGAGATGATCTGAGCTTTGTGACATGGCACCTTATCCTGCTGGAAGTAGCCATCAGAAAATGGTACACTGTGGTTATAAAGGGTGCAAATGGTCAGCAACAATACTCAGGTAGGCTGTGGGGTTTAAATGATGCTCGGTTTGTTTTAAGGGGCTCAAAGCGTGCCAAGAAAACATCCTCACACCATTATACCACCAATCGCACTCATACAAGGCAGGATGGAGCCATGCTTTC
Organism: Ancistrus triradiatus; assembly: GCA_025084515.1. NCBI lineage: Eukaryota > Metazoa > Chordata > Actinopteri > Siluriformes > Loricariidae > Ancistrus > Ancistrus triradiatus. Next base: position 292,140 of record JAJAGP010000133.1, read on the forward strand.
ACGCCAAATTCTGACCGACCATCTGAGCGTTGCAGAAGAACTCGAGACTCGTCAGACAAGGCAACATTTTTCAAATCATCCAATTTTGGTGAGCCCGTGTGAATTGTAGGCTCAGTTGCAGGGGTCATGCATCCAGTGTGGTCTTCTGCTGCTGTGGTCCATCTGCTTCAAGGTTTGACATGTTGTGCATTCAAAGATGCTCTTCTGCATCCCTTGGTTGTAATGAGTGGGTTTTTTGTCACCATTGCCTTCCTATCAGTACGAACCAGTCTGGTCGTTCTCCGCTGGCATGAACACGGGTTTTTCGCCCAGAGAACTGCCTTCACTGGATATTTTCTCTTTTTTGGCCCATTCTTTGTAAAACCTAGCTATGACTGTGCGTGAAAATCCCAGTTTCTGAAATATTCAGACCAGCCCATCTAGCTCCAACAACCATGCAACGTTCAGAGTCTGAACTGCAGCATGTCTACATGCCCAAAACCAAGAATAAGCAGAGCAGAGAACGGCTGGGCATGTCACGATTAGCAGTGAAGGCGTGTGTGTGTGTGTGTGTGTGTGTGTGTGTGTGTGTGGACACACATAGTCAATTCACGAATGAGAATAAACCCCAGCCATATCAGACGCGTTCATCCCATGGTGCTTGGAGGGGCCAATTGAAGCGTTTTGTTTCCCCTGACCCTCCACCAAACCCCTTTTTATTTTCGCTCCCTGGTTTTCGGGATGGCTGGTGGCAGGGGTGACCTCTGTGACCCCAATATCTTGATCCGTCACTCAGTATAAGTGAGTTTATCAACACGCATCGAATCGAGACGGGCCCCCTCCTGAGACCTTCAACTATCTGCATACAGAAATTGGCTCCGGTCCAAATGGGGCGGGGCTAACATCACCATAATTACATCCCATAATCAGGACGGCTAACAAGCGCGCGGCGGGATATTATCACCGCATCCGGGGGTGAAAGGTCAACACCCTGGAGACGGGAGGGATTATTACAGAGCATATTGATGGATATTGTCAAACCAGGATGGACTATTTATTATAATGTAGTGATAAATTGTGTGATTAATATGTAGAATCATTTCATAATTAGCATTTATTGCTTTATAGTTTTCTTTGTTTCTATAGTTATTTTCTCTGTATTTACATTCACTGCCATTTCTCTAGTATAAGACCCAAACTCCAAACTTCCTATATGTTCGTTGGTGTGTGTGTTATAGACATCTGTTTGTAGTAATTACACCTTTTATCTGCGCTATCAATAGTTCCAGTATGAAGCGTTGTACAGGAGCAGCTGCTACAACCCCCACCTCAAAACAAAAATTCTCTGCAATCTTTTCTCTATAAAATATCACACGCTCATCATCTACACAGACCTGTCTCCATATCCATTGTGCACAATTCAATAAGGTGTTATTAAAAGGCCGCCGGCTATTGTGCGTGTGACCTGCACATTTGAGTCTGATTGCGCATTTTAATGAGAAAGCAATTCGTAAAAAAAAGAAAAAAGAAAGGGAGGGAAAAAAAATAAAACAAAACGGCATGTGCAGAACAATAAAGCTGCTGGAATTCAATCTGCATCCTGACAAATGAACATGTTTTATTCAACAGCTGCACGGACCGACAAGTGCATTATGGGAACGGCTGCACTAATGAACCACATTTTATAACGAAAGATACTACTTTTATTGGTGCATATATGCTTGTCTTAAAGATTTTTTTTCTCTCTCTCAATTCATTGTATCATTTTTCAATTTTTTGCATCATTCAATTTCAGTTTCAGGTTTTTTCAGTTCATTTCTTCTGTGATTTATTATCACTCCATCTCTGTAGCCACTGAACCCTTAAGGTTATATACAGGTGTGCGCTGTTTAACATCTGCATTACGTTCTGTGAAGCAGGATGCTGACTGAAATGGATGTTGACCGGACACGGACGTTTACCATAGTCACGTAATAGTTTAGGTACTTTGTACATAGTGTTTTATTTTAAAACACAATATAAAAAAACATAGTGCAGTACTGTATACAATACACTAATTCATATCTTTGTACGTTTTAACACGTTCATTCTACACTTCTAAAGACATGTATTTGTGTATTTATTCATTCTATTTTATTCTATTTTCAAATTTCATCCATGCTTGTCCTGGGATTTAGAACCTATCCCTGAAGAACACATGGCCCAGGAATAGTTGTGCCCTGAACCAGTTGCCAGGTTCCTCTAACTCAGACATAGACAGTTATGCATGTATATGATGCTTGACCCAACTAGAAAGCACCACCGGGACTCGAACCTGGAATACTGCAGCGGTGGGCTGGTCTTAACAGCTACAGAGATCTATATAAAGCTGGGAAGGGCCTACCTCTTCAGGACTTCAAAACAAGCTGGCTTTGCCTTCAGTGCTTTCTTTTGGGGTGGGGTAAAGCCAGAAAAGCTCTGCACTTGGGTCTGCCAAGACGTCCTGTTACAGTAGTGAAGCAGATACAACGAAGCGGCACAACAGCCACTGGAAAACAGTTAACCCCCAGCATCACCCATATGTGGTAGATCTAGCTCCAGCTCCAGTGTCTCAGCCATTACAGGTGGTACTGAAACCAATTCTGCCATTGCTTATTGAAGAAACTGACGTCATCTCTGACTCTGGATAGGAACAGTGCACAGAACCAATATCCATAAGCAGCGTCCGAGAAGCATGCTAACTTTGGAAGTACTACTTCATTGACACTAGTTATGACTTTATTTACTCAAGTTAAAATGTTGGCCATAGCAGTCAAGCCTCGAACCAGGTGCTCAGTTCCGCTTCATGTCAAGCCATTCATCAGCGGCTAATCTGAAAGCTCACCAGAGGTCATACCCAGTCAAATCCCGAAGCTCCTCCTGAACTAATAACAGATAGCGACCCGTGACCCGTGGCTTAGCGTGACGATCCAAATCAGCGATCATCAGCTGGTTATCACGTTCAGCTTCTTGCTTATCTGCATCTCGCTCTCTGGGTGCTTAAAATCAGCCATCCATAATTCATCATGCCCCCTTCAAACCTACCCCCCATCCACACAGCAACCCGACCTAGCAACAGGATCCTAGCAACAGCAACGACTCTCTCTTCAATCTCAGCCTATGGGAATGTGTCATGACTCGTCAAATTTGGCCAATCGGTTCAGACCAAGGACTGGGAATCAGACACTAGATATGTTCTTCTATTGAACACTACATGAGTTTAAAAAAATTTTTTTTAGGTCAAGAAGACAAACAGCAATGTGACATATAGTCATATAGTCTATCCATCACACTTCATCTGATTAAAGACTTACTACAATTAAAGACAACAATGAAACTACAAACTGAGACAGAGGAAGAGACATGGAAAATAACTAGAGTGGAAAGAAAAGTTTGTGAAGCCCCTGGAAGTCATAACAATGGATAAACGCTTTTGTACATCATAGTCCAGGATGGAAACGAGATTCCAGCTTCAAATGTCAGGAATTCAAATTAATAATGTGATTTCAATCAGTGAACATCTGCAAACTTTCTCCATGCAGGGAGTCCTGCAAAGATCAAAGCAAGAGCACAGCAACACAGGTGAAACTGCGGAGAAAAGCATCATCTTTTCCTCTCTGTGTTCACTGTAAGAAAACCACTGCTTGTTTGGAGCCATTCTGGTTTCAGCCACTGGGTAGCGCTGGAGGGTGAATCCAGCTGCTGGGGGAGGTTTCCAAAGATGACCCTTCCCCTCTAGTTATAAAACATGTATGTAATTGCAACAGAACACCAGCGAGGACCTTCATGCCAACTGTAAAGCATGGTGGCGGGAGTATGATGCTTTGCTGCTTCAATCTCAAGTCAAAGTTTTAAAAGAAGTATGTATGTATTAAAACTTCACTGCAGAACTTCAGAATTTTTCAGTTGTGGAAATCCAGGCAATGTCAAGGTTTCACAATTTTTTGCAGGTGGACGTCAATAATTATGAACTCACAAAGCAAAAGCACATAAGAAGGATCATGATGAAAGAGCCACTGAAAGCACCGCAAAACCAGTTATGAGAGAATATTTAGAGGGCGTCTCTAAAAGCCTTCCACGTCCGTGCTCTCTGAGGAACCTGAATAAACAAGTCACGACCTGTGGGTGCTAATGATATGCTAATGCTATGGTAATAATGCTGGGGTAATGATGTTTTCCAGCCCACCTGACTCCCAGATAGGCAGTGATCCATATGATGAGGAGATCAAGAAAGATGCACAGCAATAATTATCTTCTCCACTGATGGCAAATTAGAAAGACACACCTTTCAGCCATCCTAACCGAGCAGCAAGATGTGGGGTGATGAGCTGTCGGATGCATGGTTCACGGAAGCTAACAAGACGTTTCAGAATTTCAGTACAGAATATAGGTGTGTAGCGGCTTCAGAACCCAATCACAAGTTCAGGTTTCAGTCATCGGGTAGCACTGGAGGGTGAAACCAGGTGCTGGGGGAGGTTCAGATGATGTAGTTGTTTATATTAAATATATTCTCACACACACATATATATGAGTGTTTGTGCTTGAGACTTGGGCATCTCATACTTAGTAGAGATGCTAACTACATTGAAAACATGAACAACAGAGCCATTAGGTGGGACAAGAGTAAAGCAGGGCTGGTTTCCAAAGTGCTAAAATGGAATCCACAAAAGATGAGATGCCTAAAATGGCATCCCTATCTCAAAATAGGAAATAAAGGGCATAAACTAACAAACTTAGGCTGAAACTGCAGTTTCCCAAACTCAATAATGATTGGTTATCTGTTTCTTTATATTTCTTACACTCTACATCTTCACACTTTAATTCCCCTTTGAACTAAATAATGAGTAACTTTCTTCTCCTACTAATCCTTCTTCACTTTTCCTTCCCTCTCAGTCTGTAGTATTTTCACTTAAATATCAGAACTCTTTCATTCTTTATAGCTTGCTTCCTTTCAAACCCTTCTTAAACGTGCTTGTTTTCATATCACAACTTGCGCTTTGTTGCGCTTGCTTCCTTCTAAACTCATTTCATTTCCAACCTTCCTTGTTTTCATTTCTTCTCAAAACCAATTTTCCTTTTATCTCGCTCTAGCACGCGCTGGCTGCCCTCAACAGCTGGAGCATGCTCAGATCCTTACAGCCTGTTCAGGAACTGTCTTGTGGAAGAAAGCTAGACTGTTGCCACTTGGTCCGTGCTATGTGCCCCAACTAAGAGTGGCTGAACAGAAAAGATCACATCATTCAGCATCATTTGCGGTGCAAGAGTAATAACAAAATAACTGAAAGAATCTCGCTAAAGTCTCTGCTCATATGTCCGTTGTCATGAAACTGGAAAACACCACTGATCTCCAGAACAATATCAGAGTCTCCAGCTATAGCTGCTTTGCCGCCTCAGGGAGTGGACAGCTTGCAATCATTAAGAATGTCAGGACAGCTTCATCATTTGGAGCTTGAAGGATTTTGGATGATACAAAAAGCAAGAAAATCAACTGTTGTAAACTATGGTGTCCTGCCAGCCCACAGACACAGCTATCCATACGATCAGCAACGAATAGGTGTCATTATTCAATGTTAAGCGAGGACATTCAAAATTCCTTCATTATATGTAATAGAGCACTTATAGTTACTGTGCTGGATTTTGGGTGTCAGAACCTAATCTAACCTTGATGTATGGTATTTCTCTTGGAAGTCCCAAAGAGAAGTTAGCTTACCTGTTTCTCTCACTTCTCTCCATTCAGATGGCTTAGCATGGAGTCTGGTCGACCTGCATTGCTTCTGAGACTGGTTTACTCCTACTAACACTCCCTACCATGTCTTTATCTGCACTGCACCCTGTGTAAAGCAAACAGCGGCATATTTAGAAAATGGTGATTGCCATATGCTACTGGCCTCCTGAGAATATGTTTGATTCATTGAGTCGCCAGCATACAACTCAAAATCCTAATATTTTGGTTTAATACCAATACTAATATTTCCTAATACTGTGCAGAAGTCTTAGGATAAGATTTGTGTTTTAGCAAATCAACGATTGGACCCAGAAATTTCCACTGATGTTCATTAAAATCTTTGTGGGCTTTAGTATATCTTAGCCTTTTGCCCCTGTGAAAAGTGACCACATGGCTACTACACTGCCAAAAAGATCATTCCCGTGTTAGGTGTTTCCAGTTCTTAATAGTGCCTACTAACTTCCTGTATTTTCTGCTTGTATTCTATAGAGACACTGAGAAATAAATTATACATCTAATCTAGTGGTGTCCTAAGATTTCTGCACAGATTTCCGTGTCCTGGTCTTCCCAAGGTTTGTTCCTTATAATGGTTTTCCCTGCTACTGTCGCCCTAAGCTTGGTCAATTTGGGATTAGCCTTAGATAATAGCAGAAAATACGAAGTTGTAAAGCTGCTTTGAGACTGCTCTGTTGTAAAAAGCACATAAAAATAAACCTGACTCTGACTTGCTTTCATTTTACCAAATTTTGAACAAGGCCAATTCTGCAAAGTCTGCTGTTATTCTGAAAAAGGGAGGCAGTTCGAAAAATCTTCAGGCTTGTCAGTCAAAATATGGCAATATTTTGGTAACCATCCTCCAAGGATCATTTTACAAAGTCTCTGATTCTTCTAATTCTAGTCGCCTATAGAAGAGCTGCTTGAACGCTAACCCATCTTGAGTAGCCTCTTACTGAATGTGTGTGTCTTGTTCCCATGCAGCCTCTAAAACCCTTTGCACAAAGAGAAAAAATTAATTTTAAAGACTCTCAGTGGACCCTCCAAAAAGCCAGCTCAGTCAGATGTTAGCTTCAGTCATTGCGGCACCATTAACAGACATTTCTAACCTTTCCATTCACACCGCTGAACTACCAGCAGCTATTCGACGCCCACTTTAAGGGTGGCGACCAGGCTCCCTTAGGCTGACGCACATCTAGATCTTTTATCACGCTCATCTAAGGACTTTGAGGAGCATTACATTTCGTCCAGTGTACAGTCCGATTTATGTTCTGTTTTTCTAGCTTGTTCACTGAAAGCTAAAATTGCTGCACATTAATTTTGTCACCTATTGATCTGCTAAACACAGGCTGGGTTTTGGGCTCTTAATGGATTTAAATGCGTTTTCCAAATTTGACAGTGCAATGAGCAGGTCTAACCTTCTAACGCGCTCATTTAGGGATCAGCAATTTCAGGCGCAATGCTGAATAAATTAAACGTCAGATTACAAGAGAAATGTGTTTAACCTGCCAAAAAAAAAAAATTGATCAAGTTAATTTAAGGTGTAAAAAATGAGCAGTAGTACAGAGCATGTGGTGAGAGATATGAAAACATCACCATGCAGTGGTAGAAAAAAAAAATAAACAATGCCAATTAGCGGATGAATTAATTACGTTTTCTGATTCACTCTGCACAATCGGGTCTGAGCTACGGAAGTAATTAAAAAATCCTGTCTGTCTTTTAGCTCGTGTCGGGTCGAGTTGATGAAACAAAGCAAAAGAAAATCGCAAATTACAACGCTTGTTTTCCTGTCAGTCTTATTCAATATACAGCAGTTACATTGCAGGAAAAATGGGCATTAACTACAATCAATAAAACCCTAGCACTTGTAAGACTGAATTAGAAATAATTATGTCTCGAACCGCTTCTTTTTTTGGGCAATCAAGTGGTGACTGCAGCCAAAGCTACAAATCAATAGCACTTGATTCCAAAATGTCTCAGGCATATAGTGGTGCTTGAGAGTCTGTGCACATTTTCAAATTTTTTTTAAGAGAAACATCATGAGATTTACACACAAGTCCTAAAAGTAGATAAAGAGAAAAATATATTCTATTTATTGAGAGAAAATGGTCCAAAATTGAGCATCTATGTCTGAGTGGCAAAACGTCTAGGATTAGATTCGAAGGTGAACCTTCAATCAAAGAAGATATATCGAGTCAGATATTTTCAATCGATGGGATGACAATAGAACAGGGATCTATCAAAGTCACATGACACATTTACATCACATTGCAGACACCCTTATCCAGAGCAACTTACAACTGACAGTCTTGCAAGCAATCTAATTGTGGGTTAAGGGACTTCCTCAAGGACCCAACAGTGGCAGACTGGCGGAGGTGGGACTTGAACACTGGATCTTCAAGTCCGCAGTCCAGTACCTTAACCACTGTGCTACCAGAGTTTACAATATATGTTCCTAGAAATGGAAAAAACTGAGGATATTATTTAAAAAAATAGTTTGTTTGGCAGGAAAAGGTTACAGAACCATCTCTACCATTTTTACTCCACCAATCCACAGTCATACAGACTGTGTAGAAATTGAGGCATTTCAAGACTGCCTCCAAGAATGGTTGACCAAAGATCACTCCAAGACCACAAATGAACCCAGGGTAACTTCTAAAAGGCCTCTCTGACATTGTGTAACCTCAAGCACAAGTCGCGCTACCAAAAATGGTTAAAATTGTTGTTTTGCAATGGCCAAGTCAAAGTCCTGACCTTCATCCAATACCAATGTCATGGAAGAAGGTGCAATGTGAACAAACGCACTAACAACAAAGAGTTGAAGCTGTTGTATGTCTGATTTGTTTAACTGGGTTCTCATTATCTACTTTTAGACACTTTACTGTGCAAAAGTCTTAAGCCAACAGTAGATTGTTTTATTTCGCACTACCCTTACAACCAAAAAACACAGGAAATGTGTATACAGTATAAAAACATCTACACTTATAGGCTACAGTGGCAAGTATTTAGTGACCTTATTACACCTGAGCAATAGCAGCTTCATCGGGATAGTTGACCTTGTACAATCTGAAGAAGCTTGATCAGGAAAGGTCTTTTTGGAAGGGGAAGAGGGTGAAAAGGCCAAAATATGCTAAAGCTCACAAAGATTGGAATGAAGATCAGTGGGGAAGAGGATTAAGGATAAACCATTGCTAATACAACCAATGTAATGGTGGCCTAAGACTTTTGTACAGTACTGTATGCAGGGTTCACAAGCTTAAGCAGCTGTATCTAAGCATCGTGTTTCATACTTCATATCATGTCGAGTCTATTAGAGCGTTCCCGATTTTGTCTCGACATAAACCTGTTCTTAACTCGCATTCAATTTCATTTTTTTAATGACACCCAGCATGTCGTGTCAGCGCAGCACACGGGGAGGCTTGGAGGCTCAGGATTTATTAATCTCTGGAATTGGCTACGCCCGACTCGCTTTAGCGGCTCGCAATCAATTGAGGTGGAAAAACTTCCAAACGCTAATGGATCACCTGGACGTTATTACTGTAACGCGTCGCATTGTGCAGCATTATCACATTACAGGATGTGGCTTCTTCCGGCCCAGCTTTCCTTTTCTCACGGTGGCGTTGGTGGTGCAGAAGCTTTGAGGAGTGTGAAAAATCAGGACAATGAGTCACATCGCTGAGAAGCAGCTGAGCCGAGCTCCGTCTCCGTGCCTCCCAGTCTCTCCTGAATCACCAGAGAGAGCAGTCTGAGCTCAGTCTGCCCACGCATTGACCCATCCTCAGGTAAACAACAACGTTCGACCACCAGCGCCTGGAGTGCCTACTTCTCCACCTCCTCCTCCTCCATGTCCTCTCACTTAAAATCTGCCAGAGGTTTGTGCTTTTGTTCTGCATATTTATGGATTGGTGGTGGGGCGGGGGATCATTTTTTTCTAATTTACACAAAAAGCTGGACTGGAAAGTCATAGTGTTTCTCTCTTCCTCCTCCTCCTCCTCCTCCTCCTCCTCCTCTACTTCACGTTCTTTTTCCTTGCCGTCACCTTCCCTTCATCTCACAGATCTGGTTCGCTTTGCCTCCAGCGACAAGTCTCTTTGTGGTCACGCGATTGTTTCTTCTCTGGACAGCCAGATATTTGCAGTCACAGCAGGTAGGCTCGGTCAGAACACATAGAAGCTTTGGGTTCATCAGGTTTACCTGCCATGTAATGACTGACTAATCCGTTGAGATGCACATTTATTAAGCCAGCCAATCAATCAAAATGGACCATCGCAGGACAGCTGAAGACATGGCTGTGTCCGAAATAGATCCCTACCCCCTCATTTGGAGCCCTACTCCCTCAAAAATACTGTGCTATTTAGGGAGACTTTAGTTGACAAGGTAGCACTCAAATCAACTAAAATCCAACATATCTTCAGCCGTATTGTCTCAAACAAAACTGCGAGTGGCGGAGCCGTGTTTAAGGCTCCGTACACACATGAACTAAGTCCTGAATTAAAGTTAGTAAAAGCACTGTGCTGTCAGCAAAAGCTGAGACTCCCAGTCTCTGACTGATCTCTAGTAAAAAACTACCCAAACTTATAAAGGAACACTAGAGAAACATCATCCAACACCCAAACCCATTTAGGACACCCAACCACAAACTAAACGAAACCTCTCTTAGTTTACTGACATCAGGGACTGTATAAAGATTGGAGCCCATTATCTCCAGAATGGCTTTAATCCTTCTTGGAATGGTTTGTGCTCGGATGTTGGATCATTCTTGGATTACACCTTTAAAGGATGAAGAAAGCGTGCACTTCATTTCTTAAATATCCGGTGATTGAGGTCCTGACCTTCAAAGCACTTGAGCAGTAATCCTGGGGGTTTTATCATCCTGGATTTTAGGAATATTAGGACAGTCCACACCATAGGTGTTTGTTATATGACCAGGCAATCACTGGACCTTCCACAAGATGTTGCTCGTTCTACGATGGATCCTCCAATGCACTTAACAGCTGGTGGCGTACATTGTGGAGCAAAGGTGTCCAAAAATAAATGCATCCAGATGTGGGAAGTACAGAGATTCACCAGATCAGACAGAAGCCTTGTGAAGTCCTTAAAATGCAAAGTTTCTGTTTAAAATAAAACTTGATAAAAACAATAAAAATATCTGTTTCTATAACCTTCCCTGAGTAGTGATCTTCTTGGTTAGAGCCGTAATTCTAACAATCCTGAGCGACAGCTCCTCCTAGCGGCCGACCTTTAATTTACAACAAACTCGGACCATATTGTTTGAACAATTAAGAAAAACTTACGTGGAGAGCTAAATTTGTAAAGAATCTAAATATAAAATAAAAAAATAAAAGGCATGACTTCACCATGACAAAACTTCACCAAAAATCACAGAACAAACGTATCATGTACTCAGATGTAACTCAATTTTATTTAAGAGAACAAATGTATAGAACATTTCCTAGTCAAAAAAAAAATTTTCTTTTTGAGAAACAAAACAGAAACGACTATCTACAGAAACATTACGCACCATCTGAACGCTGTAGATGGAGAGTATAATTTTTAATTGTCTGTTCTTTTGTGTTTAATTATTAAAGACTTTAGGAAATACTTTGAAACCATTATTATTATTCTTCTTCAATAGTGGCATGAACATAATGCATACATTTTTACAGGAGCAATTACAGGTTTTGCTCTTTCGTTTTCTGTGTCAGAGAGAGGGGACCAGTCAGGGGATCATCCCCCAGAGCTGTAGCAGTGACCCCTCCAATGGATCGGTGTCCCATGTAGGGAACACTTACGTCCGCACCCTGTGTTCTGTGCATAGGTGAATGGGGGGAAATAAACAAATAAATCACACCAACAAAGCTTTAATTTAAAAATGTACATTTTCATTCAGTTATAGTAAGATTTCAGTATAATTCATATATTTGTTTTCAACTCATTTTTAAAAAATGTCTTCTTAAGGTCCATGGTATACATGACAGATTCGATCTAGAAAAGGTATAATAACGAATTAATAAATCTTGGATTATATATGTATATATCCAACTATATACACACGCACTATCACAGCTTTGTCTTATCTAATAGCAGACTTACAAAATATTCATACAGAACTTTTTAAAAAATATATAACAAACCTAGCTTTTTTCCATCTGGGGTTAAAGTACTTTTAACTACAAACCACTTCTCTTTTTAAAAAATGAAGGTTAGGAGACTTCTATGGATTATACAGGACCTGGGTCCTTACCACAATATTTGAAAATTAAAATCAAGTCCATTGTTTTTCTACCTGGTTTGTCCGTCCCCTTTACCCTGTTCTCTAATGGTCAGGACCCCCACAGGATCACCACAGATCAGGTACATTTGATGTGCTGGTATGAGTGGACCAGACATAGCAGTGCTGCTGGAGTTTTAAACTCCTCAGTGTCACTGCTGTGCAAAAATAGTCCAGCAGCCAGAAATGTCCAGCCACTAGCATCCTGTGAGCACTGATGAAGGATTAGAGTATGACTAAAACAAACTGCAACAGATGAGCTGCTGTCTGACTTTACATCTACAAGGTGGAACAATATGGTAGCTGGGTCTAACAGTGCAAAGACTCCAGCAGCACTGCAGTGTCTGATCCACCCATACCAGCACAACACCACCACTGTGAGGGTCCCGAACATTCAAAAACAGAGTATGTAGAGAAACAGATGGACTACCGTCTGAACTACAAAGTGCTTCTATGTGGTAAGTGGAACTGAGCAAATGGACAATGAGTGTAGAAACAAGGAGGAGTAACAATAAAGTGACCGGTGAATGTAAATAAGGAATTGGAAGGATATATGGTACCATTTTTCTGTTACATATATGTTGATATCTGGATATTTACGCTTCAGTATTTGAAACTTTTCCTGAACATGGGAAAGTACTCCAAAAAAGGAATACCACACAAAACCTTCAGAACCAGGAGCCTATTCGAGGAGCCAAACGAGGAGCTCGCTTGACGCTCTCTGTATCCGCTAACCGGAACTTCCGTCTTCTGTCCAAAAACCCTGCACAAGGACAAAAACCACCTGCAGCTTTAACTACAAGCTTCAACAACAGAACCTCTAGTCCAAACGTCTGCTCGGATCTGCAACGTTAACTTGTGGAACCTATAGAAAAGCCAAGTTTTGGTACAAACCTCTGCTAGATCCCAGACCCTGAACATCTCGTTCCTCGGCATCCTCTTCTGCTGCGTTTCTAAGGTAACGTCCATGAGAGACAGGACTCGGGAGAGCGCCCGGGGTGCCCATATCTGCAGCGAGAGAGCGGACACGGCGTTTATCATACAGTGCCTGATGCAAACATTTCATCGCCGATGACGAAGAGACGCTTTGTTGACCGCTGGACAGCCTTCTGACACACTAACCCACCACCATGGAGACCCAGGATGGAGTCTCGGTGGTGCAGGCCAGGACAGATTTGCTATCTGTGGGAGGGGAGGCCAGTCATGGGATCATCTCCAAGAGCTGCAACAGTGACCCTTAGCCAGCCCTTGACTGGTGTACTATATGGTATACAAGGCATGCCAACAGCTGCACCCTATGTTTTCGACTAGGAAAAGTGGAGTTAACAGTTTGTACATATTGTCAGATGATCCACTGATTAAGTTCTCAGATCTTTGTTGTACTTTTAGCTATCCAGTAATGTTTTAAGGAAAAAAAAAAAAAATCAACTTGCAGCCAGAGCCTATCCAGGCCGGAACATGCCCTGTGCAGAATGCCACCATCTAGAGGTGGTGACTTGAAAAGCCCTTCACCGCCTGGTCGTAGGACATTGCCATATCCTGAAGGAGAACATACCAGACAGTCCATATCCAGAGCTTGACAACTGTACGAAATAACAGTCCAATAAGGAGCCATTCTGGACTCCCTATACAATTAGCACTACACAAGCTCAGGATCAAACCCGAGTCCTGGAGCTGCGCTGTATCAATGACGTTCCTCCTGTTAATTTTTCTTGATTTCTTTCATTTTTATTTAGCTTCTGTATGTTTACACAATTGCTAAAAGACTTACTAGGTAACATAGGTACGTTTAATTCTTACTATAACATCTAAGCCACCAAAGGTGGTCACTTTTTGAATCTTGGTCCTCCCATGGTTTCGTCCTTATAACCTTTAGGGAGTTTCTCCTTGCCACTGTCACCCTAGGCTAGAACTGTGTATCCTGAAAATTCCTTTAACTAAGATATCAGAACAATTTAAGAACTCTTAAGCACTCATCCATAACCTCCAGGTTCATCAGAGTATTAATACGAGGAGATGGACTCAAATTCCCTTAGTCCATCATCAACCTGGGGAAGATGAGAATTCACAAATAAAATGATAAAAAAAAATCGCTCTTTATAAACCTGGTGCTAAAATAATGAAGCCTAATCCTTCAACGTTCCACAAAGGCGTCTTTCAATAGTATTGGTATTTAAAAAATACTATTGAAAGAGTGGCCTCTAGTGGATGTTTTTAGCTTAACATACCTCTACCGTTTTTACAGACGGTACAAACAGTTTGGGTTACACTCAACACCTAAGATAATTATAGTCATTCTAGCAGAGAGTTGAGCAGAACGTCAAAGGGTTAAACCAAGCACATCTGAAACCAAGTGATCTAGAGGGGGTGCTAGTGTGTTTTACCCACCTCCACACACACGCAAAAAGGGAAAGCAGAGAGAGATTAGAAGTGTAGCTCAAGAGGATTGAGAAATAAAAAAATATAAAACACCCAGAAAGGAATCCAAGGTTATTTTTGTGTTACTTTTTGAAACCCATCCAGGATTTTGTTTTTCTCTGCTTATTACAAAGAGCTTTACCTGCAGATAAGACTCAAAGAGAGAAAAGGTAGCGGCGGTGCGTGTGTGCATAATCCATTAATCCATTATCGTTTAATTAGGTTTTGAAAAGAAATAAATAAATATGTGTTTCGAAAATATAATCTCTAATTAAAGAGCAGTAATAAAATGTAATCTGTCAACACAAATAAGGCTTTATTTCTCTGGCTGATCAAAGGCTGTTTAATGCAAAGCAAAAAGCACCGTGTTGTGTTATTTGGAGCAGGAATTGTAAAATGGTTTTAGTCAAGACTACCTTTGTTTGCGGAGTGTTTAAAGAGAGAATTTAAAGAAAGTAAATCTCGTCCTGAAAAAAAAAGTAACCGAAGTAAACCCACATAGACACAGGGAGGACATGCAGAATGGGCACAGGCAGAGTCCGAGGTCGGAATCGAGCTGGGGATCTCTGAGCTGTGAGGCAACCATGCCAAACACTGTGCCACCCCAAAATTGTACTGTGTTTGTGAATTTGAGATAGCATGTCTTGACTGGAGCCAGCACCCAAAAGCAAAGGAGGACAAGCAACATCTCTCCTCTGAACTGGAACCCAGGAGGAGGAATGAACTTCCACTGGATGTCCAAATGGCAGAGCAACTAAAAACTCACTTTCAGCATTAAAGCAAAGTCTGGTGGCACTAATGCATCCAAAAGGAATCGTGTACTGTTCTTCTTTATGACCGTTTTAACCTACATCCACTCTTAATGAGGTTTAGTTGGATGGCGTCATAGGCTGTTTGAACTAGCATAAGTTGAAGTTCTAAGAACAATATTAAGCAGAAGAATATACAGTGGGGTTAAAAAGTATTTAGTCAGCCACTGATTGTGCAAGTTCTCCTACTTAGAAAGATGAGAGAGGTCTGTAATTTTCATCATAGGTACACTTCAACTATGAGAGACAATGAGGAAAAAAAACTCGTTACCTGTATTAATGGCACCTGTTTGACCTCGTTATCTGTATAAAAGAGACCTGTCCACAGCCTCAAACAGTCAGACTCCAAACTCAACCATGGCCAAGACCAAAGAGCTGTCGAAGGACACCAGGAAAGAAAAATTGTAGACCTGCAGCAGGCTAGGAAGAGGTGAATCTACAATAGGCAAGCAGGTTGGTGTGAATAAATCAACTGTGGGAGCAATTGTAAGACATACAAGAACATTGATAATCTCCCTTGATCTGGAGCCCCACGCAAGATCTCATCCAGTGGGGTCAAAATGATCATGAGAACGGTGAGCAAAAATTCCAGGACTACACAGAGGGACCTGATGAATGACCTGCAGAGAGCTGGGACCAAAGTAACAAAGGATACCATCAGTAACACACTATGCCGAGAGGGAATCAAATCCTGCAGTGCCAGGCGTGTCCCCCTGCTTAAGCCAGTACATGTCCAGGCCCGTCTGAAGTTTGCCAGAGGGCATATGGATGATCCAGAAGAGGATTGGGAGAATATCATGTGGTCAGATGAAACCAAAATAGAACTTTTGGGTATAACTCAACTCATCGTGTTTGGAGGAAAAAGAACATCCCAATACCTACTGTGAAGCATGGGGGTGGAAACATCATGCTTTGGGGCTGTTTTTCTGCAAAGGGGACAGGACGACTGATCCGTGTTAAGGGAAGAATGAAAGGGGCCATGTATCGTGAGATTTTAAGCCAAAACCTCTTTCCATCAGTGAGAGCATTGAAGATGGAACGTGGCTGGGTCTTCCAGCATGACAAGGATCCCAAACACACCCCGTGGGCAATGAAGGAGTGGCTCCGTAAAAAGCATTTCAAGGTCCTGGAGTGGCCTAACCAGTCTCCAGACCTCAGCCCCATAGAAAATTTGTAGAGCGAGTTAAGTCCATGTCTCCCAGCGACAGCCCCAAAACATCACTGCTCTAGAGGAGATCTGCATGGAGGAATGGGCCAAAATACCAGCTACAGTGTGTGCCAACCTGGTGAAGACTTACAGGAAACGTTTGACCTCTGTCATTGCCAACAAAGGTTATGTTACAAAGTATTGAGTTGAACTTTTGTTATTGACCAAATACTTATTTTTCACCATAATTTACAATTAAATTCTTTAAATATCCTACAATGTGATTTCCTGGATTTTTTTTTTATAATTTTGTCTCTCATAGTTGAAGTGTACCTATGATGACAATTACAGACCTCTTTCATCTTTCTATACCGAAGAACTTGCACAATCAGGGGCTGACTACATACTTTTTTGCAATACTATCTGTAGACCCTACATATGGTACTAAATAAAAGAGCTTCAAGAAGAAGCCTTAATAAAGCCCGAGGCAGCAGATGAAAACCGGGCGCCTTGTGGCCGGATATTTCCCCCGACACACCTTTACTATCGTTTTTATCTTTCATTAAATCGGCCCATTAGAACCGCTGTAGACCAGCCAGACCAGCTGTTTGCTACTGAAGAACGTCTCCTGTACAGACCAGTAGGAGACACGGCTCGAGTCATGCTGCTGCTTCCACAGACCTGTATTTGCGCTAAATAAAGGCTGAGGATGGCGCTATGGGGAGCCTGACCTTTTCTCAACATTCAGAGCAAGCCGAAGCGCAACAGGGACACTGTCTTTCTTCAAAAGCTGGCGAAAAAGGGCGAACGAGCGTGCACTTTAAACGCCCGGGTCTTCATCAATAATGCACCGGCTGCAGCTTTTAATTAGCACAGGGCGAAAGGTAGAGTCGTGGAAGTGAACTTTAATTTCCAACTCTAAAAGTGACACCGCGTCAAAGTGAGCCTTTAAATAGGACTAGTATTTTAGGAACACAGAGGAAGGGAAGTGTGTTATGAAACGGTTCCACTCATGATTGATCATCTCATGGATTTAACGGAGGATTTCATTTACAGCCAAATACAGCACTGTACATTCGGATGGTGTTGGGAAGATGTCTGGTGTATGGGCGGCAAACAGTGGTATTTTTGGATGGATCGATCGCTTTAGAGAGAGAATGATGGAGGAATGGGTGGAGATATTGAATAATACACTGTATGGATGAATCACTGGACTGAAGGCATATTAGACTATATGGCTGCATGGAAAAGCTGGATTAAAGTGGCGTTAGATGAATGGACGAAAAGATATTTTAGATATTAAATAGTTCAAACCAACCACATAAAAGCAAGGTGCATTATACGGGTCTGCCCGGTAGGTGGAGCCAAGTCACAAGGCATGATGTAATGCTTCACTCATACAGTGTTAAAAACGGGTTTGGGCAAAAGTGTTCTAACACACCCACAGCTGCACAAAGTATTACAGAACTAAATGTACGTGGACACCCAAACGTAACACCCAGCCTTGCGTATTAAATGGCATGAACCTTGCTGTTCCAGTTCCAGGAACTAAGCCAGCACTAACCCAAACTCTCCGATGCTTTACTACGCATTTGGCGCCCCCTGCCAATAAATACAAATACTGAAGAGGAAAAACCCACAAAACTGAATCAATTATCCTTACAGCTCTAATTCTAATCCTGTGGGACTGTGGTCTCCTAGCGTTTAAGGTACTGGACTATAGACCAGAAGGTCTAGGGTTCAAATCCCAACTCTGCCACTGTTGGGTCCTTGAGCAAGGCCCTTAACCCACAACTGTGTGCATTTAGCGTCTGCTAAAATGCTATTAATGTAAAAATACTAGAATCCAAGAAAGTTACTTGGAAATGTCAGTATAAAAAAAAAATGCTTCACGACCAGAGTATGCATAGTTAACATTTCACCCAATTCTCTTTACTCCAGACTAACATTTCTCACAGATGATGGAGTAACGATCATTGCGTTGTCTTCCCAATGGTATGCCGTCTGCCAACTCGCACACAAGCCACCTTGTGAAAGAAATGGACTACAAAAAAAAAAAAAACCTCGGCCATTTTATCTCTACTTAAAATGAAAGAAACACAAAAATAGATAGCAAACAAAACAGAAAAGTCGATACAGTAAAACAAAACTACTGGGAGTGTTGACTGGGATACTGATGAATGATACTGGTTTAAATATTAATCGGGGCATGATTTTATGCCACCATTTCAGAGCTTCATATCAGTTACAGAGCCGCCTTGGATCAAACATCGAGTTCTTCTGCCAGCATAAACAACCAACCCAAGTGTCGTAACACGCCACATACCACACACACCCCAACACAAAAGGTCAGCGCAGTGTGGCAGATCAAAACAGTACGTGTTTACTGACGCCATACAAAAGTTTAGCTGTACCAGGAGTTCTGAAAAACAATAAGAAAATAAAAGGTAGAAATCATGAATTAAATAGAATAAGAGTGGACTAATCGTCGTAAATGTATTCAGAACTTAATTCTTTGTGCCACAGATTCAAAAAGGTGCTGCCAACACGCCTGCAGTCACGAATGCCTTAAATGCTCAGGTGTGCAGTCAAACACCCGCGTGAATCCCGGCGTGACCGTGCTTGCTGCAGGTGAACACACAAGCGTGCTGGATTTTAATAGGGTGAGCATTTTGTGAAGACACACACGTTAGAAGTTACACGACACACAGTGCAGCATCCCAAAACCTGTGCTTTATTAAATCTCACGAGAACAAAGGGCACATTAGAATGGTTCTACAGGATTATTCTATGAAGTCAAGAGCCGGAAGCCATGCAGGATAGAGGGGCTCACACAGGTTAACAGGGCTTCGTGGAATGTTCTGGATCCAGATGGAAGGTGTCACTTAAATATGACAGAGAAGAGATTTAAGCAGAGCTGAAGAACCGGAATGTGGTGCCTGTTAGCGTGTTTAGCACTGACGTCCGAGAAGCTAGCCGTCCAACGGCAGACAGAGAGCTCGCGTTGGTCCCGCGATAAAGGAAGCCCACGGCGGTTCCACCAGCGCAGGACCTACCAGGCTTGGGCATTGGTGGAGATGAAGCAGCTGAGCTCTGAATGGATTTTGGAAGGGTTTTTAGGTGGAGCTCAGCTGCATGATCGTTTATCTGTGGCCGATTCTCAGGAGCTGCTCCTTACCATTGACCGTGAGTGACTTCAGCTGGCCGTCCTCCTCCACCTCCACCCGCTCCTGCCCGTTCTCCACGATGCTGGACACACACACACACACCTCAGCCAAACAGTTTTATGAATGAACAGATTACATGTACAGGCCTTTTAAGTGTGTTTATCTTAATGCAGACTCATTCCCTCTGGGTTGTGTGCAGCCAGAGTTTGTACTAGTTCCCTACCGTTTGGTGGTGACCCTTCTGCCATTGATAAATTTGGTGGAGGTAGAAACAGAGCGGAAGTTTCCCATCCCCCCTCCCCCACCGTACGAGGAGGAGGAGAAAGCGGTGAGGCCGGCACCACCCATCGGGCCGAACGAGGCGAATCCTGCACAGAAGGGCGAACGGCATGTATAGCAAACTCACAACAGCCACGTTTAGAGAAGGGGTGTGCGATACGGATCGTCTGCGATGATGGCAACAAACTCAATTGCATCGCAAATGACCCAGAGCCAATTCAGGCGGTTCAGAGACCCTTTAGAATAGAGATATTTACCGCGAGAGTATCGTTTAGTTATCATCAGACATAATCCCGGACAATAGACATCGCTATCGCACACCCCTAGTCCAGAGCATAGAATAGCCCGGGTACAGACCTGAGTCAAAGCCCGAGAAGCCACCCCCAAACGCAGGGAACCCTCCAAACCCGTGGAAGAATGAGCCGCCGGGTCGACTCCTCGTAGCCCTTTGCCTTCGGCCACCACCGAAACCAAAGAAATCGTCAAACGGGTCGAAGGGGTCGTCTCCTGAAAAGCACAATAATAAAGGTCGCGAGCTGAAGGCAAGGACAGCTGCTGCAGTACCACTGATTTACCAGCAGGTGTCACAGTTGTACTAACTGACGCTAAAGTAATTTCGCAGGTGATCAAGCGGCGCAGTGGTTTAATACACCCGCCCCCTACCAGACGGCTCCAGGTTTGAGGATAAGGGTGTGTCAGGCGTCACAAAGACACGAGCCATGTTTGAGGGAGGGGAGGCCTTTCAGAGGATCGTTCACATTTAGTCATTTGACACCAAAACAACTAGGGTGACAATGAATGGTAAATCTGCTCAATAACCTTACCCAACACCCCAAACCCAGGTTTTTGAGCGTCACATGACTCATCTCAAATGGACAGTTTGATAGGAACAAGATTTAATATTCATCTATGGACAAACCTGCTCTAGACTCTAGTCTAGACTTTAAACAAGGAGCCCAAACCTAGTAGGAACTAAGAACTCTTCCGTGTGCTGTTGTATAAAGGAAGTGAGCAGTATTGAGTAAACTCTAGTCTGGCACGTCACCTCTAACATCAATCCCTACTCATAGCTCACCCCATTTACCCTAACCGCTCCAAACAGTGAGTAAACAGAGCCGTCTTCAGCTTATGATTTACCGGCCATGCTAGTCGTAAGTATTTTAGCGGCTCATTTGTTTTCTGCCGGAGCTATTTCAGAAAGCATTCCTGCAGCATGACGCAGAGTCTCCTCTCAGCCTCGTGTAAGTGACCCTGCCATATTTAGCGCGTCTGGCAGCGCCGAGACATGCCAACAGGAGGGCTGCGCCATATAATCAAGCCTTCACAATATACAGATGAAAACGGACTCCTGGTGACACGAGCATGACGTACGAGAGCTGCTGCAGAATCTATTTTGGCCCGATGCCGCCGGAGCTTTGCCTTTCGAAAAGCGTTCAGTTCAATCGATGAGCAATAATCCATGGATAATTAAAATTGCTGCCTGATGACTAATGTAAGAGTTACAGAATAAGATGTGACTTTGTTCCAGTTACTTCATGTACAGTGTTTGTCATATTACTGCACTGGTACAATGAATAAGACTAGTACTCAACATGGTACTAATACGCAAACAGAAGATAATGAGGTTTGCTGGCTATTCTGCCCTCTCACCCAACTGGGCAGTACTCAAACCCAGGTCCCTTCAGTAATGGGCTAACACATTAGACCACTGCACTGATCATAAACCGCATTAAAAGCTGAGCTTAATATTGTTTAGACATCCACAAATACTTACAATCAGATAAATCCTTCAGTGGCACAATGTTTCATGCTGTTACTTCACAGCTTACCCGACTTCAAGTCCTGGTTTTGTTACATAATGTTGTGTATTTTTGTGTGTTTTGGGTCCGGGTGTTTGGTTTTTCAAAGAAATTACACGTGTACAAACACTAAACGGTTTCACCAATTGCAGAAAGTCCCCTAAATATGAACCAGCTCCGTTCCGAGAGCGAGTTTGCATGTCCAAAAGCTATTTTTGGTACGTACAGCCACAATTGGTTTTTTTTTTTTTTTTTTTTTTTTTTTTTTTTTTTTTTTTAAATGGACCCCAAGGGAAAAATGAAAAGCGAGAAAAATGTGGGATTCCTGCTCGCTTTCTATATCAAAAGCACACGATCAGAAATAGCCCTAGCTCTGAGCTTACATCTTAAAACTGGCTCTTTAAAAAAAATAAAAAATAAAACTCTATTCGAATATTGCTACTGGACTGAACACCAACTTACTACATGAAATTAAAGCTACAATAACTCTGCAGAACCTTTAACGTGTCGCAGGTTGATGTGAAATCAGAGATATGACGTAAAGAAAAGGCCAAACGTACCGAAGAAATCTGCGAACGGGTCTCTGCCTCCGAAGAATTCCCGGAAAACGTCTTCAGGGTTACGGAATGTGAAGCCGCCACCGAAATGCTCATCGTAGTGCCCTGAAACAGTGTCATCATTAATGGACAAAATTCATTTCAATGAAATGCAATCACAGGAGTAAACAATAATAATAATAATAAATAAAACATCTATTTAATCTTAACATTAGCAGTGGATTATGAAGTCGTATAGAATGTACCTCTTCCTCTAGATCCATTCACAGCTTCTTTCCCGTATCTGTCGTACAAGTTACGCTTGTCGCCTATGGGGAAGAAAAAAATAATAATAATAATAAAAAGAGCTTCTTACTGACAGTATAACAGCTCAAAGCAGCATCTGTACACGAGGAGAAAACCAGCCAGTTAAAGTTCGTATTTCTAAGATGGTACCAGACTACAAAAATGACCTGCAAGTGTTGAGCAGGATCTGAAATGCTTACAACAGTTAGTCATTTATCAAAGCTGAGCGGATGCAGAACTCAGGAAATGAAACCCCACAATGAGTGCGAGTAAAAGGTCCAGATCTTTATCTCTGGTTACCAGGAGGAAATCTTTTTCAAAAGATGTCTGTTTTCCCTCCTGGGACACTCACGGAAGCTGTGACAGCCCTCCTGAAGAAACACAGTCAGGAGTTAAACAGCCATTTAGTCTGCTGATCAGGTTGTACATCTGGAGTGTTGGGATCTCACTAAACCTTAGCACAAACTTCTGGTTAATGTATTTTCAATGCATGTTTTAAAATTTAGAGAGTAAAACGTGCAGGAATCTGGTATAATAAGCTTCTACACAAAGAAACAAAAACATCATTGGGGCAGGGGTGAAAAAACCTGAAAAAGTCCCGACGGTCCAGTATCAACAGATTGTACACTATATGGACAAAAGTATTAGGACACCACTGAATTCAGGAGTAGAACTGAAGCACAATGGCAAGCGTTGGATGGAGTGGCATAAAGCACACCATCATCGGACTCTAGAGCTGTGGAAACAAAGTTTGGTCAAGGAAGGACCAAGGGGTTGGGTTCTAGTGAAGGAAAATCAATGCATCAGCACACCAAGACATTTGTACGGATCCAACTTTGTGGGAACAGTTTAGGGAAGGCCCTTTACTCTTCCACTGCACAAACAATGTTCCACAAAGGCACAGCTGGGCTGAGTTTCGTGTGGAACAACATGACTGGCCTGCACAGAACCCTGACCTCAACCCCAAACACCTTTGTGGTGAACTAGAATGGAGATTGTGAGCCAGGTCCATCAGCGTGAGCTCTTCTGGATTAATTCCCACAGACCCCATCCAAAACCGTGCAGAAAGCCTTCCCAGAAGAGAGGAAGCCGTTATAGTCAGCTCCATATTAGGATCCACTATGGATTTAAAATGGGATATAACAGCCATCAGTGTTTTTATAGAAGCAAACACCACGTCCACACAGCAAGAACATCATGTTTCCATGTCCAACGCACGGCGTAGTCAACTAAAGACAGTCCAAAAAATTTGCACGCTCTTTTTCTGGCCAGGCAGTGCAGACTCGTGTAGACATCTGATCTGATGAAGAAAACTGCATCCGCCAGAGAAGCCAAAGTGGAGGCAATATAGTAAAATGAAAAGCAGGAAATGAAAAGATCTTACCATCTGATAGAACTTCATAAGCTTCAGAGATCTCCTTAAATCTCCTCTCAGCCTCTTCTTTGTTGTCTGGATTTTTGTCTGGGTGCCATTTTAATGCCAGTTTCCTGTACCTGTAGTGTACACACGCACACGGCAAACATTTTGGGGACTTTCCACTGACAAAATGATTGCTCCTGACCGTTTGCCTGTTCTCTCTGGAGTCTCCTGTAGCACAGTATAAGGGTTTTTGACTTGTGTACAATTTGGTCACTTACTAAAATCTATGGCGTGTTCTTCTGAAGCAATGTGAGATTTGTTACAAATGTAAAGTGCGTTATAAATAAAATGTATTATTATTACTGTAACACACGTAGCTGTGGTGGTTTATGAAGATCCATCACACTGTAATAAATAGAGATAGTTGCAGTTTTCTTTGCCGATTTTGATTTCTTTAATAATTTTCCTGGCCGACTCCACTTTTGGCCACAAAACACCAAATCACTGCAAACTTGCTCAAACTGTACTTTCATCCCAGCCGTGATAAAGCCCATTTTGTTAATATCGCAACCGATATCCGACCCTAATATTGGATCAGTGAATCCCTAGATGCCAGCATCAGATTAGAACCGGATTTTATCTCTGCGTGAGGTGTTCAGTAATGGGTCAGTTTAGAGATTCGAGTGTGGCTCACAGCTCTCACAGGTATTCTATCGGCATTTTGGTGCTCCTAAAGCGTCAGAGGCTTCAGGTGGGACTGTGGACTCCTCTCTAACTCCATATGTACTGATGTATAGAAACAGCAGCTTCAGCACTGCTAAACTAAACTCTCTAAAGTGAGGGGATTTACTCGTAAGAATAGACACTCTACAGACAGAGGGAGCAGCACAAAAAAAAGAAAAGGAAGAATGAAACACTGGATTAACTTGATGAATGAGAAAAACGTGAGAGAGGCAGCACTTAGACGTCCTGAGGGGAAAAAATGCTGAACTCCTGGTAATGTTAACGAGAGCAGTTTCGGGGCTGCATTCAAATGGAACATGAACCTTTATAAAGATCTAGTTGAAAAGAATGTGCTCAGTGTTCAGGCTCAGAGTCACTGTATAGTGCTCATGCACAACCAACATGGCAGTAACTGGACACCATATTGGTACAGAAGTAATAGCATCGCTCTCTCAAGATTTTAGAATTCATTTGATAAACATGGCTTAAACACGCACTGTTTTCCAACACAAAGAACCCATGCTATGAAACAATACCTCATTCCTGAAGTGAACTTTAAAGTGTCCTCATGTCCGGTTCCAACAAGAACAGCAGCTGATGAATGACTGCATTACATTTCCACCAAATTACTGTACAACAGGTATTTTCACAAGACAAATGCGTGCCAACGATACATAGAGGCTGAAACCACGAGTGGAACGCTACCATCTGCACAGCGCCCTGCATTTTTAATTATGGAAGTACTCAACAATTGTAGATTAAAGCCGTAACGCTTAAGAGGATCATCTGAGGGACCCACTTTTGTTTGGCGGAAGCCAAAAGTGCGTCGGGACAGCATTACGAACAACACGGATGACCAGCCAGATGAGACTTAACGAGTGAATGTGAGTCAGTTTATACAGTTACAGGTTAGAGAGAATATACAGCTAGGAGTACTACTTACAACAGGACAGAAAAACACACACTGGGAAACTTATCACCAACTGACCTACTGCGTGTCTTTGCAAGGTGGGCGTACCCAAAGGAAACACAGGGACCACAGTCTAACTCCACAAGAGTCCAGGCTGCAGATCGAACCAGGGATCTGAGGCGACCAGGCTACCCCATTTCTCCACTGCTAGCCCATGGCTACAACCAATTACCAAAGCTTAGTTGACTTACATTTGCTTTATTTAACCATCTCACATACATTTTAAGCCTTAACCACTTGAGCTTTTGTTTTAGAGTACCTTCATTTTATTAGCTTTTGTATACATGTGTGTATTTTGTGTCTAGTGTGTGGATAACGTGTGTCTGAGGAATATACAGAAACAGCCATGGCTTCTACAACACTGAAAATGGCAGCTAGCTAGCTGATGAATTCTACCATAAGCAAACCCATAAGAGGGCCATACCGGTACTGACCTCATTTGGCCACTGCACAGAGATCATTTTGGGACTCTTTACTGAAGAAGCACCAGACAGACACAGGATTGACTGTGAGGAAGAGCAGGACAGTCCTGGTATCTACTACATCGTTTTATAAACCTTAGACTTATCTATTCTCCGATTGCCGTACACGATGAATGAGATGTGTGTGTATGACGGGAAAGCAGTTAGTAACGGACGTTTAGAGGTGGAGTGGAAACACTGTTCTGATTATCACGAGATATAATTAGTCCCTTACCCTCACTCTACCGTCTATGAATAGCTGGTCATGTGGGAGAACTCGGGCTACTCACGCTTTCTTTATTTCGTCCGCCGAGGCGTCTTTGGGAACGCCAAGGACCCTGTAGTAGTCCATCACGGAGCTTCAGAGCGAGTTCTGGCTCGGCGCCGAGTGATCCTGTACCGAACGACAACGGTAACAAACGAAAGGAAATCTGGGTCAACAGACACACACCTATACACACACCATTACTGACGCACTCGCTCACCTACACCTGCTTAATCCAACTCAGGGTTGGGGAATAAACAGAGTGAGGCAGGTATGGGAGAGTGAGATGTTCACAGACACACGAACCAAAGTATCCAGTATAGGTCGAGAAAAGTAAGGTTCTACAAAAAAACTAGGGTTAATTATGGTGGGGGATCTGTGGTCCTTCTGAAGGTCGTTACAAATGAATTAATTTACAAGTACATCATTTGTGCTCGCGTATGATGATGGCATCGTCCACGTCAAACGTGACTTTTCAAACCACGAAAATGCAATTTTATAGAACTTTCACCAGCGACGTAAAAATAAATAAATAACCTGACTATTCACCATTGCTTCTTCGCCTCATGAAGCAGCTCCTGTTTTTTCAGTCTGCCGCTCCACTGGCAGCCTTTCATACTTGCAACAACAATGAGTAAAAAGTGATTGTGTTTACATGCACTTAATACGATAACTGCAGAAATTCAGACTGTCAGTAATCTGAGCAACGAGTTTACATGAACTTGGGTAATCGAGTTTATCGGATTTCTACTTTGCAACCAGCCAATAATCGAACAGACAGATGTGACAAACTAAAACTGAATATTAAGTAATCAAAATCTCCATTTTCTCAAGCATACACCATGTTTCAGAGTCTGCACGAAGTGTTCGACAGCCAAGAACAAAAAGTAGAAGCGACTACACTGCAGCTGATTGAGATCGTTTGAACTGTGTCCATTTTTTAACGAATCCCTTATATCCCAAGCGCAATCGTTTATTATTGTGTAACTCGGTGCACACAAACCTGATTGACCATTCTCATATATTACATGAAATAAGACCTCAGTATAAAGCCTTCCCTTATGTAGACACACTAAACAAACAAAAACAAAGCCATGTGATGCCAAGTTACCAGTTGCACCATTCACTCCGTGCTATTTTTATCTGTTCTGCCCTTTAAGTGAGAACTTCAACATGACAAAAAAGAAATGAACCTCCTTTAAGCATCTGAGCCACACTAAGCTACACTGGCTTCCACATCTTAATGAAGACCGCCACAAATACAGCCAGAGATAGGAATTAGTGCCTAGTGACTGCAATCGACTTTTAAAGCAACATTTAGCACAACAGAAGTGAGAAGTTCAGAGTGCCTTTATTTAACAGTTGGAGAGTTAGCTCACTACCACAGCTAAATATAATAATAGAACTTCAGTTTCAGTGTTGCCAGTCTTTGCCATCCTTACAGCTTATTTTCAGTAAGCTTACTTGCAGTCTTTACATCTTAGAAACAGTCTGAAGTTATTTTCTCTTTACGAACGAAGCAGTCAAACCCATTTAAATGATAGAGATCTGGACTCGGCAGTTTCTTTGTTTAATAAGTACATCTTGATTTCTCAGCCGTTAAGATTTAGTTTCCAATCTTATACGTTTGAGGCTGTTGCATGAGGAGTTAACAGATTTGTCCAGGTTAGAGTTTCTCGTGTATGTACACCCTTAATCTGATTTCGCCCAAGCGCCCGATACAGGCCATCACAACCCTCTGACGGTTCAAAGTAGTACATTTCTGTTCACAGCACCCCCACACACACACCACCTGTCTGCTAAATTCGTTGTGGTTCAGTTCCTGGTTTCACACAGCAGTACTAAACAGCTGCTGTCAGATTCAACTGGGTCAGTCGTACACTCCAGGGTCCAACGGCCCAATTCATCAGTACAGACAGAAGCTGATAAATGTCAAGGGCAAATCCTGTGGCATCTCCCGTAACAGGAGACAAAAGATAAGGTCAAACGACTGCGGGTGTTAAGTCCATGATGGATTATTTCCCAGTCGGATGTCCTAGAGAAGTGTTCCATTCCACATCTGCTTACAGAACCATTTAAATCACCAATCTGACTGGGTTAAGAGCTCAATCCTACAACACCCCTGCAGAAGAGACAGTAATCCAACCCAACGTTTCCAAACACACTGTTCTCATCTATATCCCTCCATGTCCAGCTGGCTCCGAGTCTGAAAGCAAAACCCAGATAATTACTAGAACGTCTGGAAAATGCGCAACAGGACACCGAAGTACACAGGCTAGCTAAGGGTGTACTCACACCTTGTACCATGCCAGAGCACGACTGTCCCCTCTCCACATTCCCCCGCTGCGCTTAAGTTCTGGCCCCATACATGCTCACCCCATTTCTGTATTTCCATCTAGCGAACGCAGCCCCATGTGAATCCCATCAGTCACAGGTCCCTGCAGTTCCTACTTGAAACGCTAGGGGCAGCAGTGCTTGCATTCAACTGAATTACATTGCAGGTATGGAGAGATGGGACGGTTAAGAAGAGAAACAACTGAGGAAGTAAATTAATAACGCAATTTACACAGCAACGAAACAGGATAATCAGACATGATGATTACTGTACACACAACTTGCAGCTGACACTAAGAAAGTGGCTTAATTCCATTATTTCCTAAGATCTACAGAAGCCTTACTGCCCCTTGGGCTTTGCGGTACTGTAGTTTGTAGATGGTCCCTTAGCTCTCATTAAGCCCAGGGCAGCTAATAAAAGTGTGAAGTGGTTTATAAGAGGCAAACATTTCAGACACGAAACTGTGGCTGCTCGTCTTGGAGACCAATGCCAGTACCTGTCCAGTGTTAACCTTACTGAACACAACGTTTACTGAAGAAAGAAACGCGAATATAAAACTATTTACTCAAATAAACCCGGCGTGAGAGGGGAGTTAAATTCGCACCATAAATGCATGTAAAGGGACACATGCTAAATTACGACATACATTTAACGCATTCTAAACCTAGGGTTAAACTGTATTGCGTTAAAAAGCCGCTCACATTATTAATTTAAATCGTTCGCATCTGACAAACATCCAACAGACAACTAAGTTTCTAGAAAGTTCAGCATTCAGCTTCTTTTTCAGTTGCCGGCTCAGTCCGGTTTGTTGGTTTCACTCAGGCAGAATTAAAATATATTGCAGCAACAAATACAAACCTTTCTCTTCTCTTTGTCTTCTTTTAGAATAGCAGCAAATTAATTAAGTCAGAATACTTTAAACCTTCTGTGAAAAGTAACGCAGTTCTGGAAGAACCTCGCAGCGCTCGAAGAAAGAAACAAACCGGTTTAATTAGTCCCAGTCAGGAGAACTTGCTGCGCTACCGGAATCCAGAAAGTTCGCTCCATACTGAGCCGCTCATAGCAGACCTGCAGCATTTCAATGCTTCCGCGCATGCGCTTTGAGAACACCCGTGGTGGATACGGCGCGTGCGCAGTGTACAACTAGCCCCTTTGCTACTTGTTTTTCTTTTCTTTTTTCTTTTGATTATTTGCGTGAAAACAAAATCAAGTTTCTGCGTTTATCCTTGTTACAAAAATCACGATCTTAAACTATTCATGAATGCCCAGTCTGGAGATGTCCCCATGCCCCACACACTTTTAAAATAACTCATTCATTCTTATTTTTAAAAAGTCTTTTGGTGTACAGCAGGAGCGTCATCAGACCTGTTTTACTGGGGCACACTGCCGGCAAAATCTTGCTGTGCCTCACTAAAATCACAGAGGTGCGAAGTCCTACAGGACACCACGCAAGTTCACTACAGGCACTACATTTCCCATAATCCCCCAGCATATTTTCAAATGCCTGAGCGGTTTTCAGTCACAGTTGCCAATCCGCTGGGCTTTTTTTTTTTTTTTTTTTGTGAAGTCGCTTACAAATATTAATAGTCGCTGGCTGCCGTTTACTGGGCTTGTTTCTGAACTGGAGTTGCTTATTTGGGCTGTCTAATAAAGTGAAACTGCTAGCTTGTAATGTAGCAGGTTTCATCCACAACCCAATTTCCTCCTCCACTTCCCCATACAAATCAAAACTGTGCCACTGATGGCCCATCAATTATGCAGTTTCATTAGCTACGTCATTAACAATGCCAGGAACTAAGAGGGTGGAATACAGAAAAACAAAAACAAAGAGTGGGAAAAATACTTTCAATTAGTTTGATTCGTTTACACCTATTCATTCCTCATTTTGTGTTGGCCAGTTGGTTTTTTTCAACGTTTTTAGAATTACGTAAAATTAGTTTTTCTTAGAAATAGTGGCTTCATTCATTCATTCATTCGTTCATTGTCTTATCCGCTTGATCCTAGTCAGGGTCGCAGGAATGCCAGTGCCTAACCGGCGACACAGGGTGCAAGGCAGGAACAACCCTAGACAGGGCGCCAATTCATCGTAGGAAAAATACACTCATACACACACTCACACACTAAGGGCACTTTGGAATCACCTATTAACCTAACACATGTCTTTGGAATGTGGGAGGAAACCAGAGTTCCCAGAGGAAACCCACACGGACACGGGGAGAACATGCAAACTCCACAGAGGCGGAGCCCAGAGTTGGGATTGAATCCGAGGACCTCGGAGCTATGAGGTGACAGTGCTAACCACTGCACCACCATGCCGCCGAAATAGTGGCAAATTCATACAACCAATATAAATATTATATATGTCTCCACAAGGATACAAAAATCCGACATTTTTAAATATTATGTCAAAGGAAAATCCCCACCAGGACAGTGAAAGAGTGTGTGTGTGTGTGTGTGTTCTGTGATGGACTGCACGTTGTGTAGGGTTGGTTTCCGCCAGCGCCCTCTGGCGACCGTGAAATGGTTTAAACGTATGGAGAACGTGAGTGAGTGACCTGCTGCAACTAGATGAGGTACAGTCTCAGTTGGTTGCTGGTTCTGTTACTCACAGTTACTCATCCTCACATTATGTACTGCTTTCTCGTTCCTTATAAACCTGCATTAAAAAGAAAGTCACAAACTTCGTAAAATCAGTTTTACTCTATCAGATGAGCAAATACAAACCACTCAACAACAAGAATGTATACAACATTTAAAAATGGCATAAAACCTTTAGAATGTCACCTTAACGTCCAAAGGTTTACAACCTGCTTCAAAAAATTAAAATAGGACATTACACATGAGTAAGGAGATGGTCTCCTTTAACCTTATGCTACCAGTTAGATCCTGGCCACCTGTGACACTGAATGGATTAAGCAGGTAAAAAAAAGTGAGTGAGTGATAACACATGATAACATCTGTGATGATAAGAGGAGTTTTATATCCCCCATGGTTAATTACAGACACAGATTCAATGTGAATCTTTACTCACAGGCCAGATGATCAGTGGTGCTGAGTTATCTTTATTATTGTTACAGGGATTGAATATTGGATAGAGTTTCTCAGCGAAAGACTGATGAGTGTAAGAGTAGATATGAGACTTGTTCTCAACATCATAGAAAGAGACCAGCCCCTCCTCATAATCTACAAACACCCCCACCTTCTGAGGAGCCTGCTTCAAGGAGAGGGCGATAGGAGGAGACTCATAAGCATAAAATTCTGTCTCATTCTGCAAATACACAGACCAGAATCCATTTGCAGGAGTACGTATAAGCTCCCCCTTCCTGTTACTGGACTCTTTTGTTACTCCTAAAACCCATGCAGTCTTCCCTTTAACCTGAGCCTCATAGTAAAATCTCCCTGTCGAGAATGCCTCCTTACCCAACACAAAGAGGTACTGATTAAACCTCTTTGGATTATCAGGTAAATTCTGTTCTGTGTCTCCATACGTTACTTGTTTCCCATCAACAGACAGGATGAGATTAGGATGAGCTGTATCAGGATCCAGAATCACATCCACTAAGAGAAAAACACAGATTACAGCAATTCTGTTTATTAGTGAATAAATGTGTATTTTAACATGTGATTACTGAGAGCTCACATACGTGCATACTTCTGAATTCTCTTCAGTTCTGTTCAGAAAAAAACAATAAAAAATATTATAGCATTTTAAACTGATTTAAATCAGAGTTTAGTCATAAAGAATAATGCATTAACGCATTACAGATCTGTAGATGCTTACTAATCTCAGGAAGCTTCTCCATCTCCTCATTCAGAGGTTGCTGAAGCTGAGACAGAGCTCTCCTCAGAGGCTCCACACTCAGATGAGGGTTAATCCTGATCTCAGTCCGGTTCTTGGTGGCTGGAGGGCTGCACAGGGACGGGTAAATCTACAGTACAGCCGGAGAGAGGAGAAATCCCTCAGCATGGCCACTGCTGTCCTGTCATCTGCTGCTATTGAGAAACAGAGCAACTCTGACCTGTAGGAGGTGGAGGTGATCCTCAGTGTGCCTGATCTGCTCCAGCTCAGTGTTTCTCCTCTTTAGCTCAGTGATTTCCTGCTCCAGCTCTTTAATGAACTCTTCAGCCTGTCTCTCTGCTGCTTTCTGTTTCTCCTCCATCACCTTCAGCAGCTCAGCCTGGTTTCTCTTAATGCTGAGTATCAGAGCTCTGAACACATTCAGGCTGTCGGCTTTCTCCTGCTCTGTGTTTTTCTACAAGGAGACAAGCAATCATTTTAATGTTTGATTTTCTATTTTAATCTGAAATCCTGCTCAAATGTTAAGAAGTCATTTTAATGGAAGGTCTCAGTTCAGACTTTATTGAGCTCTACAGAGTGCTTGATTTCCTCAATCTTCTTCACTCGGTCCTGGATCATCTGATGAACGTCTGCTTGTGTTTTTTCCAAATCAGCCTATTATAAAGAATCAACAGGTTTAAATACTTATTTACAATATCAAATTCGTTTTCTTTTTAAACAAAGCCCACCTTCTTCGCTCCACTCTCCTCCTCTATAGGAACAGTACTGTGGTTCTTGTGATCATCTAAAGGGCAGGACTGACACACACATGTCTGGTCATCTCTACAGAACAGCTCCAGGGGTCTCTCGTGTTTCTGGCAGATGTAATCCTCCAGCTTCTCCACAGGATCAATCAGTTTGTGTTTCATAAATGAAGAAACTCTCTCATGAGGTTCCAGGTGAATCTTGCAGTAGGACGTCATACAGGTCAGGCAGGACTTCACAGCTGCACATTTCTTCTCAGAGCAAGCTTCACACAGCACCACAGATTTGGTGGGTTTTTCTGCATGATTGCTGGATTCCACCTGAACTGACTTCTTGAATGGAGCAACCAGTCCAGAGATGAAGGTGTTCACACATAACTCGGGTCTTCTGATGAAATGAGTGTTACAAACTGGACACTGGTAGTGTGAACTGCTGTCCCAGCATTCTTTGAGGCAGACCATGCAGAAGTTGTGTCCACATGGAGTAGAGACTGGATCAGTGAAAACATCCAGACAGACAGGACACTGGAGCTGATCTTCAGACAGGAGACTGCTGGAGGAAGCCATGACTGATAGATAGAAGAGAGACATCTTGAATAATGATTCACTTTATGCCCATGAGGAAATGTGAATAAAGTCTCACAAACTCATGATTATTTTTAGTAACTGATCAGTTCATTACAAAAAGAAGTTATTAAATCTAACAAACATGATGGCACACATTCATGAACGTAAAACATCTACTAATTAACAATCATTCAGTCTGTTTGGGCAGTCTGTGGTGGCTCAATTGCTCCTTCAGAGTACAGTAGTAAGATTTACAGTACACAATCCATGTTAAGCAGCATGTTTCTGTTCTGATGTCTCAATAGTATTAGCAGGACAAAGCCCGGAATTAAATGCCCGATCTTTGTAGTCCTGAGAATTATGAGCTAAGCCACCATTTCCATAATGATTTAAACGATACAGGTACTGGCCGATTAACGATGAAGATAAATCCATGATATGTTGAATTTAAGTCGGGGCATCGTGAACCGTCGAGTATCTGTATTTTCAAACGAAATAATCAAATATGAAGCAATAATATATGATAAACCTCTATCATTAGAAACAGGTAGTAAACATTCACAAGTAGCTCTCTAATTAGCTCTTACCTGACGAGACTTACAGAACATTTTTCTATCCTCCTATTTCACTCTTCCTCCACTAAAAAGGGATCACTCCTTTTAATTTCTAATTTAGAATTTACCTGCAATGTTTAGTTCTCGATGAAAGACTGGCGAATACATCCTGCTGTAAAAATGTATTTTGCTTATCGAACAGCTTTGAGTTTCACTTTCATTTTTGCTGTTTGACCTCCTGAAGCGGTTGTTTTAGGTGTATGTGTTATAGCAGTTACAGGTTGTGGCACCAGGTGGCAGAATTTCACCAGTAAATACAGAGCCTTCCATCCTACAATACCGTATGTCTATAATACTGTATGTCCTATAACGTTGCATGTCAATTAGGAAATGTGGACTAAAGGTTTAAAGTGAATGTTTTACATTATAATCCATTAAATAGTTTTATGTTTTACTCTACTAGGCGATATTAACTGCAAGCAGAATCCTGAACAAACTCATTCTGCTCCTCTATCGTTTACCTCCAGTGCTTCGATGTCCTGCAGAAAAACTGGAGGAGCTTCAAACTGGAGATTTTGCTTCTGCGGGAAATGGTAAATATGACTGTGGCCACGTGATGTGTTTGTTTGAGCTGCCACAGTTTTGTTTGTTAGTTTATTTAATTTATTTAATCTTGCATCAATTTCATTGGCCATTGGACAAGGTTACATCACAAGGTCACTAGTCAAACACATTCATACGGGGCCAATTTAGAGTGACCAGTTAACTTAACAAATGTCTGTCCAGTTGTGATTTTGAAAAAAGATTTGAAAAATTAATCTGCACCAAGGACTAGAAATCCAAACACATTTAGCACATTGTTGAGATCAGACAATAAAAACAATAGTAAACCAGTCTTTCTGAAGAAGGTTTCCTTTATCTTGACCGGTTCAAACAATTAGAACAAACCTACAAAGTTAAGGTTGTGTGTTTCCTGCCACACTCACACAGGTTGAGTGCAGTTTGTTCTCTGCAGGACCTTCACGTACATAAAAAGAACTAAACAACGACACAGGATCAATAAAACTGTCCAGTCACTTCCCCACAAAGTTTGTGCCTGTAATCTGTTGTGGCTCGACATCTTCCCTCAGAGTTCAAGAGTGAAGCTCTTACCAAAGAAAATGCATATGAACACACTTCCCCACATTCAAATCCTTTGAGATTTCCCCCAAAAGCAAATACATCCCTTATCTTTTTTTCCCCCTTCAAAGATATTGGTTAGTTTCTACCAGCATATAGCAACATATACAACATTTAAAAATGGAATAAAAAATTTTAAACAAGTCACCTTCAAGTCCAAAAATTCACATCCTGCTTCAAATAGTTAAAACAGAATATTACCCAAGTATGGAGATGGTTCTCTGTCTCCTTTAACCATATGCTACCAGTTAGACCTAACCACCCATGACCCTGAATGGATTAAGCAGGTAAGAAAAGTGAGTAAATGATAACACATGATAACATCTTTGATGATAAGAGGAGTTTTATATCCCCCATGGTTAACTACAGACACAGATTTCAATGTGAATCTTCACTCACAGGACAGATGATCAGTGGTGCTGAGTTTTTACCTTCTTCATTCATACCTTGGACTGAATATTGGATAGAGTTTCTCAGCAAAAGACTGACCAGAGAAAGAGTAGATATGAGACTTGTTGTCAACATCATAGAAAGAGACCAGACCCTCCTCATAATCTACAAACACCCCCACCTTCTGAGGAGCCTGCTTCAAGGAGAGGAGGATAGGAGGAGACCCATAAGCATAAAATTCAGTCTCATTCTGCAAATACACAGACCAGAAT
This sequence comes from Ancistrus triradiatus, assembly GCA_025084515.1. Taxonomy (NCBI): domain Eukaryota; kingdom Metazoa; phylum Chordata; class Actinopteri; order Siluriformes; family Loricariidae; genus Ancistrus; species Ancistrus triradiatus. The sequence continues at coordinate 328,206 of JAJAGP010000133.1, forward strand.
CCATTCTGAGGACTACGTATAAGCTCCTCCTTCCTGTTACTGGACTCTTTTATCATTCCTAAATCCCACATAGTCTTCTCTTTCACCTGAACCTCATAGTAAAATCTCCCTGTGGAGAATCCCTCCTTTCCCAACACATACATTTGATCATTAAAGCTCTCTAGATTATCAGGTAAATTCTGTTCTGTGTCTCCACATGTTACTTGTTTTCCATCATCAGACAGGATGAGATTAGGATGAGCTGAATCAGGATCCAGAATCACATCCACTAAGAGAAAAACACAGATTACATTAATTCTGTTACTTGATAATGTTTATTAATAAATAAATTTGATCATCTAATCAGTGAGAGCTCACATACCTGCATACTGCTGAATTCTCTTCAGTTCTGTTTTAAAAATTTATACAAAAAAGAATATTCAATCTTAAATTAATTTAAACCTGATTTTAGTCCTAAGGAATAATGCATTAAAACTATAAATCTTTAAATTTTTACCAATCTCAGGAAGCTTCTTCAACCTAAATCGTGATAGCAGAAACAGAGACTGAGGTCTCCTCCGAGTCCGCAAACCCACAAACTCAGTCTCTGTTTCTGCTGAAATGTGGACTACAGATTTAAAGTGAACACGTTTTAAAATGTAATGCAGGGGCATCGCAGGGCCATTTTAAAATAACAGCCGAAATCAGCACAGATATCAGAGTCAGATACCGGGAGAAGTTCAAAAGAAGTGATGCAAATTCTAGCTCTTTTTAGCGAGTCGATTCTTTCGGCTCCCAAACTTCTCTTAATTTTGTAGGCTACTACGGGCTGGAGCACCGGATCCCATCGTTCACTTAAAAGAGTCGACTCGGCTAAAAATTCAGTAGTTGAGAGGACAGAACGTACGGGAAAAAACAACTAATAATAATTTTATATAAATAATTTTAAAGAGGTAATGGTAAGCATTAAGTCCATATAGTAACCTCTCAGAGATGATTTTGTTTTGTGATATGAATTGGCGCTGCAGTCAGTCATGATGAGGATTTGATTACAGGTGCTATCGTGCTATTAAGCTAGCGGTCAAAGACTAGAAATCCAAACACATTTAGCACACTGTTAAAATCAGATAATAAAGGTGAGAGTAAAGCAGGCTTTCTGTAAAAGGTTACGTTTTTATTGACCTGTTCAAACCATTAGAACAAACCTATACAGTTAAGGACATGTATTTCCTGCCACACCCACACAGGTTGACTGCAGTTTGTCTTCTGCAGGACCTTCACATACATAAAAACAACTAAACAACGACACAGGATCAATTAAACTGTCCAGTCACTTCCCCACAAAGTTCGTGCCTGTAATCTGATGTGGCTCGACATCTTCATTCAGAGTTCATGAGTGAAGCTCTTACCGAAGAAAATGCATATGAAAACGCTTCCCCACATTTCCCCAAATGCAATACATCCCTTATCTTTTTTCTTTCCCCTACAAAGATATTGTTATTGGTTGGGTTCCGCCAACAGCAAGCAACATATACAACATTTTAAAATGGCATTAAAAATTTTAAACAATGTCACCTTCACATGCAAAAGTTCACAACCCGCTTCAAATAGTTAAATAGGATATTACACATGAGTACGGAGATGGTTCTCCTTGTCTCCTTTAACCATATGCTACCAGTTAGACCTAACCACCCATAACCCTGAATGGATTAAGCAGGTCAGAAAAGTGAGTGAGTGATAACGCATGATAACATCTGTGATGATAAGAGGAGTTTTATATCCCCCATGGATAATTACAAACAAAGATTCAATGTGAATCTTCACTCACAGGACAGATGATCAGTGGTGCTGAGTTTTTTCCTTCTTTACTGTTACAAGGATTAAATATTGGACAGAGTTTCTCAGTGAAACACTGATCAGAGAAAGAGTAGATTGGAGATTTGTTCTCAACATCATAGAAGGAGACCTGACCCTCCTCATAATCTACATACACCCCCACAATCTGAGGAGGCTGCTTCAAAGAGACAAAGACAGGGGGAGATTCATAAGCAAAAAAACCCAAATCCTTTCTCAGACCCACAGACCAGAATCCTTTGTTAGGATGTGGTGTAATCTTCCCCTTCCTGTTACTGGACTCTCTGGTTACTCCTAAAACCCAATCAGTCTTCCCTTTGACCTGAACCTCATAGTAAAATCTCCCTGTGGAAAATCCCTCCTTTCCCAACACATACAAATGTTCATTAAACCTCTCTGGATTATCAGGTAAATTCTGTTCTGTGTCTCCATGTGTTACTTGTTTCCCATCATCAGACAGGATGAGATTAGGATGAGCTGTATCAGGATCCAGAGTCACATCCACTAAGAGAAAACACAGATTACATTAATTCTGTCACTCCATGGTGTTTATTAATGAATAAATGTCTATTTGATCATGTGATCAGTGAGACCTCACAGACCTGCATACTGCTGAATTCTCCTCAGTTCTGTTCAATAGTGAAAATAGTATTTTGTTTGAAATTAATGTAAACCTGAATTTAGTCATAAAGAATGATGCAATAACACTTTTACAAATCTTGAAATGCTTACCAATCTCAGGAATCTTATTCAACTTGTATAGATTTTGCTGCATCTGATACAGGGATCTCCTCAGAGTCTGCACACTCACATGAGTCTGTTTTGTTCTGTTTTGTTCTGCTTAAATGAGAAGAAGAAATGTTGTATTCCCTCTACTCACAATAAGAGGCTCTTACAAATCTGTAAACACTCACCAATTTCAACAATCTTCTTCATCTCCTCATCTAGAGATTGCTGAAGCTGAGACAGAGCTCTCCTCAGAGGCTCCACACTCAGATGAGGGTTAATCCTGATCTCAGTCCAGTTCTTGGTGGCTGGCGGGCTGCACAGGGACGGGTAAATCTACAGTACAGCAGGAGAGAGGAGAAATCCCTCAGCATGGCCACTGCTGTCCTGTCATCTGCTGCTATTGAGAAACAGAGCAACTCTGACCTGTAGGAGGTGGAGGTGATCCTCAGTGTGGCTGATCTGCTCCAGCTCAGTGTTTCTCCTCTTTAGCTCAGTGATTTCCTGCTCCAGCTCTTTAATGAACTCTTCAGCCTGTCTCTCTGCTGCTTTCTGCTTCTCCTCCATCATCTCCAGCAGCTCAGCCTGGTTTCTCTCAATGATGAGTATCAGAGATCTGAACACCTTCACGCTGTCGGCTTTCTCCTGCTCTGTGTTTTTCTGTAAGAAAGCACTTTTAATATTTTATTTTCTATTTTAATCTGAAATCCTGCTCAAATTTTGAATTAAAAAGTAATATTAGTGGAAGGTCTCAGTTCAGACTTTATTGAGCTCTACAGAGTGCTTGAGTTCCTCAATCTTCTTCACTCGGTCCTGGATCATCTGATGAACTTCTACTTGTGTTTTCCCCAATTCAGCCTATCACAAAGAATCAACAGGTTTAAATACTCATTAAAAATATCAAATTAGTTTTCTTTTTAAACACAGCCCACCTTCTTCTCTCCACTCTCGTCCTCTATAGGAACAGTACTGTGGTTCTTGTGATCATCTAAAGTGCAGAACTGACACACACACGTCTGGTCGTCTCTACAGAACAGCTCCAGGGGTCTCTCATGTTTCTGGCAGATGTAATCCTCCAGCTTCTCCACAGGATCAATCAGTTTGTGTTTCATAAATGAAGAAACTCTCTCATGAGGTTCCAGGTGAATTTTGCAGTAAGAGGTCATACAGATCAGGCAGGACTTCACAGCTGCACATTTCTTCTCAGAGCAAACTTCACACAGCACCTGAGATTTGGTGGGTTTTTCTGCATGGCTGCTGGATTCCACCTGAACCGCCTTCTTGAATGGAGCAACCAGTCCAGAGATGAAGGTGTTCACACATAACTCAGGTCTACTGGTGAAACTGGTCTTACAAACTGGACACTGGCAGTGTGAACTGCTGTCCCAGAACTGCTGGAGACAGATCATGCAGAAGTTGTGTCCACATGGAGTAGTGACTGGATCAGTGAAAACATCCAGACAGACAGGACACTGGAACTGATCTACAGACAGGAAACTGCTGGAGGAAGCCATGACTGACAAAGAAAAGATAGACATGATGATGTCACGAATATGCAAATTATTGCATAGCTACACCACTGGAGATAAGAATAAAACTCTTATTAGCCTCATGATCATTCTTGGCCTAAGTAAGCTGCTGTTAGTCGTAACAAAAGAACTTTTCTAACAGATCCAAGATTCACAAGTATAATAATGTGACATTGAGTGACCTTTTAGGAAATAAATATAATGATGATTATTACTGGTGATGGAGCTGGTAATATGGAACAGTTTCAAGGGGTGATAACTGAGAAATAAGTAACCATAATTTTGTACAACATATCTTCCTAAACGTAATCAGAATACTTTCAAATGAAATACAAGAGAAAACAGTTTAAAACTAAAGAATTGTGGTGGCTTAGCGGTTAAGGTACTGGACTATGGACCAGAAGGTCCAGGGCTCAAACCCTACCTGTGCCAAGCTGCCAATTTTGGGTCCTTGAGCAAGGCCCTTACCCCACAATTGCTTGTGTTGTAAGAAGGTATCAAGTGTAAGATGCTCAGGGAGTCTGCTAAATAATATAAATGTAAATGCATATAAAAACACTTCCCCACCATCAGATCCTATGAGATTTCCCCTTATCTTTTTTCTTTCCTCTCCAAAGATATTGTGAAAATACAGACAGCATGTTACGTCGAAAAGAAGGAAAGTTCTGAGCTACATTTACAAATACAAAATGGAAAAAATGTCCATCCATTTTTTATTTCTCTGCACAGCAACCAGCCTGCCAATCCTGCAGCTCAGTAGATTATTTTCTGATCAGTTCAAAAGCCTGATTTATGTTTTGTGTAGACAAACTTTCACTGGGACTCAAATCAGGTCCTACTGAACTGTCAGTCCAAAACTTTTTAGACATTATTGCTATCTAAATACCTTCATAAGAGATAAAACAGAAAACAGTTTAAAACTTAAGAACATGAATGAGCTTCAATACGATATGAGAAAGCTGAATTGAATTACTTCACTGTATTTACCTCATTCCTTAGTTCCTTCTTTTGCTGCTCCCTCTGAACTTACCTGCAATGGTGTCAGATGTTTGCTATTATTAAAAACAGGTACCATTCCTCCTCAAATAAGGAAGATATTTTTTTCCTCCTTCATCGTTTACCTGTAGTGTTTTTAGTTCCTGAAGAAAGACTGGAGATTGCACCCGACTGTAAAAATCGATTCTCCTTATCGATCAGTTTTGACTTTCACTTTCATTTTTGCTAGTTTACGCCATCGAGAAGGACCGGTTTGTTTTGTTTGTTTTACAACAGTTACAGGTTTTGGCACCAGGTGGCATAATTTCACAACTAAATCCAGAGCCCGAGTATCCCAGCCTGGAGATGTCTCCATGCCCCACATACTTTTAAAATAACTCTTTAATTCTTATTTTAAAAAACTCTTTTGGTGTCCTAAGCAGGAGCGTCATCAGACCTAGTTTACTTGAGCACACTCCTAGCAAAATGTTGATGTGCCTCACTAACATCACGGCAGTAGGAAGTCCTATAGGATGTCACGAAAGTTCACTACAATTACTACATTTCCCATAATGCCCCAGCATCTTTCCAAATGCCTGAGCGGTTTTCAGTCAAAGTTGCCAATACACTTATTATAAGCGACCCTGTGCTTATTTTTTTGTACATTGCTTACAAATATTAATAATCGTTGGCTGCCGTTTATTGGGCTTTTTCTTTTAATGAGTGTTTCTAAAGTGGAGTTGCTTATTTGGGCTGTCTAATACAGCAAAAATGTCCCCACAAGCATACAAATATCTGACATTTATAACCTTGTGGGGACATTCTGCTAGTAGCCATGGGTAAAACTGCCTTTCTTGCAGAAAGCGCAACTTTTTTTTTGGAAAACCAAGATCTCTGTTAGGTTACTGAGATTAAGGTTAGGGTTAGGTGTAGCATTAATTAGCTGCATAAACATTATGTCAATGGAAAGTCCCTACCAGGATAGTGAGACAAACGTGTGTGTGTGTGTGTGTGTGTGTGCCCTGCGATGCCACGTTGTCTAGGGTTGGTTTCCGCCAGCGCCCTCTGGCGAGCATGAACTGAATTAAACGTATGGACCCTGAGTGAGTGACTTGCTGTCACTACCAGAGGTACGGTTTCATTACAGGCAGTTGGAGAGGGGTAGTTGAACTCGGGTGTTAACGTCAGTCAAAAAGATGCAGCACCTATTGTAAATTATCCTACATTTAAAAAAATACAAAAGCTAAATAAAGCAAGCTAACAGCTTAGTGAGGGCTTAATAATTTAATCTTTCAGAAGAGCAAATACAAACCAACCAACAGCAAAAAAGTTAACTGGTGACTAAAAAGTGTGAGCTTGTGAGTGTGATTCATATGTGATGGACTTGCACTCTCCTCTGGGGTGGTTCCTCGAACTCTATTCTACCAGTTAGATCCTGGCCACCTGTGACCATAAATGGATTCAGCAGGTAAGAAAAATTGAGTGATAACACGTGTGATGATAAGAGGAGTTTTAAATCCCCCATGGTTAATTACAGACAAAGATTTTAATGTGAAACTTCATTCACAGGGCAGATGATCAGTGGATCTGAGTTTTTACCTTCTTTATTCAAACCTGGACTGAATATTGGATAGAGTTTCTCAGTGAAAGACTGACGAGTGTAAGAGTAGATATGAGACTGGTTCTCAACATCATAGAAGGAGACCAGACCCTCCTCATAATCTACAAACACCCCCACCTTCTGAAGAGCCTGCTTCAAGGAGAGTTGGACACGGGGAGATTTGTAAGCATAAAATATTGTCTCATTCCCAAAAGACAAAATGCAGAATCCATTTACAGGAGTACGTGTAATCTTCCCCTTCCTGTTACAGGACTCTCTGGTTACTCCTAAAACCCATGCAGTCTTCCCTCTGACCTGAACCTCATAGTAAAATCTCCCTGTGGAGAATCCATCCTTTCCCAACACATATGTGTATTCTTTAAACCTCTCTGGATTATCAGGTACATTCTGTTCTGTGTCTCCATGTGTTACTTCTTTCCCATCATCAGACAGGATGAGATTAGGATGAGCTGTTTCAGGATCCAGAGTCACATCCACTAAGAGAAAAACACAGATTACATTAATTCTGCCATTCAAAGTGTTTATTAGTGAATAAATGTCTGTTTGATCATGTGATCAGTGAGAGCTCACAGACCTGCATATTGCTGAATTATCTTCAGTTCTGTTTTTAAAAAATAATACAAAAATAGCATTTGATATTAAAATAATATAAATCTGATTTTCATCCTAAAGAATAATGCATTGAAAACATTTACAAATCTTTAAATTCTTACCAATCTCAGGAAGCTTCTTCAACATATGTTGAAATTTTTGAAAAGGAGACTGAGGTCTCCTCAGAGTCTGCACACTCACATGAGTCTGTTTTGTTCTGTTTTGTTCTGCTTAAATGAGAAGAAGAAATGTTATATTCCCTCTGCTCACAATCAGAGGCTCTTATAGATCTGTAAACACTCAGCAATTTCAACAATCTTCTTCATCTGCTCATCTAGAGATTGCTGAAGCTGAGACAGAGCTCTCCTCAGAAGCTCCACACTCAGATGAGGGTTAATCCTGATCTCAGTCCGGTTCTTGGTGGCTGGAGGGCTGCACAGGGACGGGTAAATCTACAATACAGCAGGAGAGAGGAGAAATCCCTCAGCATGGCCACTGCTGTCCTGTCATCTGCTGCTATTGAGAAACAGAGCAACTCTGACCTGTAGGAGGTGGAGGTGATCCTCAGTGTGGCTGATCTGCTCCAGCTCAGTGTTTCTCCTCTTTAGCTCAGTGATTTCCCGCTCCAGCTCTTTAATGAACTCTTCAGCCTGTCTCTCTGCTGCTTTCTGCTTCTCCTCCATCATCTCCAGCAGCTCAGCCTGGTTTCTCTCAATGATGAGTATCAGAGATCTGAACACCTTCACGCTGTCGGCTTTTTCCTGCTCTGTGTTTTTCTGTAAAAAAGCACTTTTAATATTTTATTTTCTATTTTAATCTGAAATCCTGCTCAAGTATATTAACGGAAGGTCTCAGTTTTCATTCTCAGACTTTATTGAGGTCTACAGAATGTTTGATTTCCTCAATATTCTTCACTCGGTCCTGGATCATCTGATGAACTTCTACTTGTGTTTTCCCCAATTCAGCCTATAATAAAGAATCAAAAAGTTTAAATACTCATTTAAAATATCAAATTCGTTTTCATTTTAAACAAATCTCACCTTCTTCTCTCCACTCTCCTCCTCTATAGGAACAGTACTGTGGTTCTTGTGATCATCTAAAGTGCAGAACTGACACACACACGTCTGGTCGTCTCTACAGAACAGCTCCAGGGGTCTCTCATGTTTCTGGCAGATGTAATCCTCCAGCTTCTCCACAGGATCAATCAGTTTGTGTTTCATAAATGAAGAAACTCTCTCATGGGGTTCCAGGTGAATCTTGCAGTAAGAGGTCATACAGATCAGGCAGGACTTCACAGCTGCACATTTCTTTTTAGAGCAAGCCTCACACCGCACCTGAGATTTGGTGGGTTTTTCTGCATGGCTGCTGGATTCCACCTGAACTGCTTTCTTGAATTCAGGTCTACTGGTGAAACTGGTCTTACAAACTGGACACTGGCAGTGTGAACTGCTGTCCCAGAACTCCTGGAGACAGATCGTGCAGAAGTTGTGTCCACATGGAGTAGTGACTGGATCAGTGAAAACATCCAGACAGATAGGACACTGGAGCTGATCTTCAGATGGGAGACTGCTGGAGGAAGCCATGACTGATGGAGAGAAGAGAGACATCTTGAGTAATGATTCACTTTATGCCCATGAGGAAATGTCTCACATACTCCTGATTATTTTTAGTTTCTGATCAGTTCCTTACAAACAGATGTTTCCTAAAGGTAATCTGAAAACATTCAGAAAAATAAAAGAAAATAAAACATGAATAAGCTTTAACTGGATCATTACGATATGAGAAAGCTGAATTGATTTACTTCACTGTGTTTACCTCATTCCCTAGTTCCTCTTTTGCTGCTCCCTCACAGTGGTGTCAGGTGTTTGCTGTCATTAAAAAACAAGTAGCATTCCTCCACGAATAAAGATGATTGTTCTTTCATTTGTCTTTCTCCTTTCTCATTTACCTGTAGTGTTTTAGTTTCTGAAGAAAGACTGGAGATTGCTTTAGGAATCAATTCTCCTTATCGTACAGTTTTGACTTTCAGTTTCATTTCTGCTATTTAATGTCATGAGACGGAGAGTTGATATTAGTTTTACAGCAGTTACAGGTTTTGGCACCAGGTGGCAGAAATGCACCAATAAATCCAGAGCCTGAGTATTCTGTCTAAAACTACCGTACGCCCATTAAGAAACGTGGACTACAGATTTAAAGTGTAATGCAGGGGCGTCGCAGGGCCATTTTAAAATAACAGACATAATCAGCACAGGTATCAGAGTCAGATATCGAAAGAAATTCAAAAGACGATTCTGTCGGCTCCCAAACGGCTCTTTATTTTATATCTCGGTCTGGAACGTACGGGACAAAAACAATTAAAACATTTTTAAAAATGTATTTCTATATCTTTGTAATGGTAAGCATTAAGTCCGTGTAGTAATCTTTCAGAGATGGGTTTTGTTTTGTGATATGAATTGACGCTGCAGTCAATCATGATGAGGATTCCATTACAGGTGCTATCGTGCTATTAAGAGGTCAAAGACAAGAAATACAAACACATTTAACACCATGTTAAGATCAGATAATAAAGGCGAGAGTAAAGCAGGCTTTCTGAAGAAGGTTAAGTTTTTATTGAACCGTTCGAACCATTAGAACACACCTATACAGATAAGGTCATGTGTTTCCTGCCACACCCACACAGGTTCAGTGCAGTTGTCTTCTGCAGAACCTTCACGTACATAAAAACAACCAAACAACGATAAACGATACAGGATCAATAAAACTGTGCAGTCGCTTCCCCACAAAGTTTGTGCCTGTAATCCGTCGTGGCTCGACATCTTCCCTCAGAGTTCAAGATTGAAGCTCTTACCGAAGAAAATGCATATGAAAACGCTTCCCCACATTCAAATCCTTTGAGATTTCCCCCAAAAGCAATACATCCCTTATCTTTTTTCTTTCCCCTACAAAGATATTGTGAAAATACAGACAGCATGTCACAATGAAAAGAAGGAAAGTTCTGAGCTAAATGCTCACATACCATGAATACAAAATGGAAACACGTCCATCCATCTCTGCTTTCTCTGCACCCGTCTGTCAGATATTGATCAGAAATGACATTTCTGTAGCTCAGTAGTTTATTTTCTGATGAATTCTGAAGCCTGGTTTATGTTTTGTGAAGACAAACTGTCACTGGCACTCAAATGAGGTCCTACCTGAACTGAAGGTTCCTGTTTCAGGGTAAATATCAGGTAAAGGTCAGATTCTATAAGTCAGATTCTATAAGAAGGGACTGTGGTAGCCTAGTGGTTAAGGTACTGGACTCTGGACCAGAAGGTTGAGGGTTCAAATCCCACCTCTGCCAAGCTGCCACTGGTGGGTCCTTGAGCAAGACCCTTAACCCACAACTGCTTGTATTGTAAGTTTCTCTGGATAAGGGCGTCTACTAAATGCTGTAAATGTAATCCAGTTAATAAATCATCATCAACCATTGTGCAAAAGTCTTAGGCCACCATTAGATTAGACATACCACTGTTTTAGCTATTGTAAATTATAATGACTATATATTAGGGATGCACCAAAATTAAAATTTGTTCCCAAAACAAAACCGGAACAAAGTGAAACATTTGGCCAAATACCGAATGTTTTTTCCACAGTTTTTAATTAATTTGCAACTTTTTTCACAATTGCATGAATTAAACAGCCTAAATGTATTTTTTCTCAATTACAATTACATTTTTGCTTAATGAAAAAAATTAAACAACAACTGTTTAAACATAAAATATTATACATTATAAAACAATTTATTTTTAACTTATTTTAAAATAGTTTGTACCTACAGTCGTATGAAAAAGTTTGGGCACCCCTGATAATTTTCATGATTTTTCTTTATAAATCATTGGTTGTCCAGCTCAGCAATTTCAGGTAAATATATCATATAGCAGATGAACACCGTGATATTTGAGAAGTGAAATTAAGTTTATAGGTTTTACAGAAAGTGTGCAGTAATTATTCAAACAAAATTAGACAGGTGCATAAATTTGGGCACCCTTGTCATTTGAATACCTTTAGCACTAATTATTGGAACACAAAATTTGTGTTTCTAAGCTCATTGACCCTTGATCTACATACACAAGTGAATCCAACTATGAGAAAGTGTTAAGGTGCCAATTGGAAGTTTTTCTCCTCTTTGCATCTTCTCTGAAGAGTGGCAACATGGGAGCCTCAAAACTACAACTCTCAAATGGCCTGAAAACAAAGGTTGTTCAACATCATGGTTCAGGGGAAAGGGAAAAGCTCTCTCAGAGATTTTCAGCTGTCAGTTTCCACTGTGAGGAACATAGTGAGGCAATGGACGACCACAGGCACAGTTCTAGTTAAGGAACTCCCGAAGTGGCAGACCAAGAAAAATCTCAGATAGGCAGAGGCGAAGGATGGTGAGAACAGTCATAGTCAAGCACACAGACCACCTCCAAAGACCTACAACCTCATCTTGCTGCAGATGGTGTCACTTGTTCATCGTTCAAACTATTACAGCGCACTTTGCACAAGGAGAGGCTTGTATGGGAGAGTGATGCAGAAGAAGCCTTTTTCTGCAGACACGCCACAAACAGAGTCACTTGAGGTGTGCTACAGCACATTTGGACAATCCAGCTTCATTTGGAATAATAAAGTGCTGTGTACTGATGAAACTAAAAATTGAGTTTATTTGGACATAACAAGGAGCGCGGAAAAAGAAACACAGCATCCCAAGACAAAACACTTGCTACCCACAGTAAAATTTGGTGGAGGTTCCATCATGCTGTGGGACTGTTGTGGCCAGTGCAGGTACTAGGAATCTTTGTTAAAGTTGAGGGTCGCATGGATTCCAGTTAATATCTCCAGATTCTTGAGAACAATGTTCAAGAATCAGTGACAAAGTTTGCACCGAGGCCAACGACCCCAAACCCTGCTCAAAAATCTACTAAGGCATTCATGCAGAGAAACCAGTACAATGTTCTGGAATGGCCATCTCAGTCCCCAGACATGAATTATTACTGAAAATGTGGGCTGTCCATGCTCGGAAACCATCAAACCTGACTGAACTGGAGATGTTTCCTAAAGAAGAATGGTCCAAAGCACCTTCAACAACCAGAATCCAGACTGGAAGCTGTAGGAAGCGGTTAGCGGCTGTTATTTCTACAAAAGGAGGATCTACTAAATATTGATGTCATTTTTCTGTTGGGGTGCCCAAATTTATGCACCTGCCTAATTTTGTTTGAATAATTACTGCACACTTTCTGTAAATCCTATAAACTTAATTTCACTTCTCAAATATCACTGTGTTCATCTGCTATATGATATATTTAACTCAAGTTGCTGATCTGAACAACCAATGATTTATAAACTAAAATCATGAAAATTATCAGGGGTGCCCAAACTTTTTCATACCACTGTATATATGTATACAATTTAACTGCAGGACTATGTGGAATACTTCAAATAAAATGATTGAATTAAATTGCACCTGTTGTTCTGTGTCTCAGGGGTATGTAATTATGTTATATTAACAAATTTCACATATTAATACTTTGACTCTTGCTAGTTTTAATCAATTAATTTATGACCAGTTCCCAGCTAAATCAGATCTCATACAGACGGCCTTACATTTCCCTCGTTAGTCTTAATATTAGCTTCTGCCTAGAGTTTATCTGCTCCTCGTGTGTTACGCAGTTCCTCCAAAAAGAAGAAAGGAAAGATTAAAAGTTCGTTAAACGTCAAAGACCAGAATACACACCTGTAAACTTTGCTAGCCTTCGTACAAAGGGCGTAAATAATCGATGACTCAATCAGTACCGCAGTACAAACCATGCCTACTATATATAATTATTCCTCAGTCTCTTTATTAGCATAGAACCAGCTAAAAAAATCCAGGTCTATGCCATATTCTAAGGTCGGTGTTAGGCAAAGGTCAGGCTGTTATACCAGAACCTGAGCTAGGTTAAGACTTTCAGTTCAGTGTCAGGTCCAAATCAGATGTTCAAATCAGTGTCAGCATTGCTATGATAATGAGCTTGGAGTGACCAGGTCAAATGTATTAAAATAAGACATCAAGTTCTTATTTCAAACTTAGAGCACTGTTGAGCAATCAGTTAGTGTAACGTGAGCTGTCTGTCTAGCTCTCCGGGCTCGCCATGTTATTCCATGAATCACACCGCTTTGCATAAGTCTGAACCATTTATTGTGTTATCATGAAAAAGTATGGCTGTATGTACATCGTGGAACAATTATCGAACACAACTTTGTGTGGAACTGTGTGAACATCTTGCACAAGAGTGAGATATTAAGAGTCAGAATGACGTCGAGTAAACAAGAGACAAATATGAGAAATGACAGGTGGTAACACAATGTAAACGTGACTAGTGGAAGTGTCTTTGAGGCCTAGCGCACACCACCTGATATTCAGCCTACTTTTCCAATCGCCAACAAGCCTACCACAGTTTTTCTGAGATACACTGAGATTTTGTGTTTGATCAATGGTGTGGTTTGAGACTGGTAGCAATCACAAGACCAGTTGCCAGAGATCTGGTGGTGTGCTCCAGACTTATATAGTGACTACTGAAAATCCCTCCACCCAGTAAGAAGCACATTTTGGTCTTTAGTGTGAAATCACCAGACAACTTAGGGACTATGTACAACTTGGGCGTTTTCTATACACACGTCTATATACACGAGCCTAACAAAAGGGGACGGGTCATCACATTTTGCCTAATATAGGCTTGCACGTATGGTAGCACTCCTGCAAAAACTCTGAGAACGTGAAGCAGCAGCTATGGCGGGAACTCTGAATTTGTGTCAGTGCAATACATGCACGTAATAATCTGATCATAATCGGATTTTATGGATGGAATGAATTGTAGCTCTGTAATCGGATTGCAATCGGATGTATCCCAGTCAGCGCATGCAGGCAATAGTAACCGGACATGGTTGAGAGGTCCGCTTATTCTAAGAGACTTCGCTTCATTTGGGCTTGCTTCCTAGACAAGGTGGCTTATTTCTCTCGCAGGATCTCGCAACCCCGGAATCAAAAGTAGAGAAATGGCTACCGAACACTTTTGGGGAGACTGAATGCAGTATATGCTTGAGGAAATGAATGATTTCATTATTTAATGTTTACAGTTTGACATTAAGGTCACATCTTTCTGAGAGATTACTGGCTGGTTGCAAAGTAGAAATCTGATTATTGCCATAATAATTGAGCCATGTAAACCCGGACGGAGCTTTCCCATTATCTGATTACCCAAGTGATCAGGTTACTGACATAATCTGAAAACTCGAAATTAAATATTTCAGGTTTATACTGTCTGCAATGAAATAAAAGTCTAAGTAAATGTAAGGAACACTGGATTTTTACAAATATGCATTTGACATACCGTCCCAACTTTTTCTGATTTGGGGTTGTAGGTCTTCTGACGAGACACAAGACCAACTCAGGGCATCCCAGCAGCCAGCCATCGTACCGGCGGCATGCTTTTTGGGAAGCGAGAAGACAATAAGTAGCCATTAGAAGCAAAGCCAGGGACGGAGGAGCAACGTTAAGTGTAGTATCAATTCTCAATAATCCGCCACACTTATCCTGAATGGAACAGAGCAAGGTCTTTCCTCAAAGGACAGGAAAGCATCTCGAGTATTATTGCATCGTGAGGTATCAGTACCTTCTGAGACTGTGTAGAAAGAAAAATAGGTAAAAGATAATATGGGTGGAATCAGTGGAGATGTTTCCCTTTGGCTCTATCAAGCACGGCTACACCTGAATTAATAGTAATCCTTGTTCTGCTCGTTTACGCAGAACTCAAACGCATCCTCGCGGCATCTACGCTGCCTAAAAAAAAAAAGAAAGGGTTTGTGTGATGTAAACTGCAACACCACTCAGGCCTGAGAGAAAGTTCTTCATACACCAACTCAAACAGTGACGGCAATAAAGTTGACCAAACAGGTAAAGGAAAAGATCAAGCGCCACAAGTACCACCACGGACGTATAAAAAGTGACCTCGATCCTCTTTAAAAGACTCTCCTCTCTGGGACTGCCAGTCGTAGTGCACTGATCAGGCGACTGGACGAAAAAAAGGCTCCCTGGGCATCAGTGAAAGTGAGATAAGAACGAAGAACTGTGAAAGGGAGAAGATGGAAACTGGTCCATCCTGACAGGGAAAGTGCTCAAAGTGTTGCATTAAAAAACAATGGTGGCCAATCAGTATCGGGCCAGTGAGGTTAAATGAGCTGCCTTCTGGAAAGAGATGGAGGTGCTCAGCCTTCCAGACTGGTTCTACTATAATAATTTAGAGAAATGCAATGTTCAATCGGTATTACTTTAACCACTGAGTCTACACAACACAAGAATACTTCCACATAGTATTCACTGTACATTAAAAAGACATTTTGAAAAGGTGCAAAGCTGCTCCTCAGGGCTCTGACCAGGGGTACCCCACCCTACATGAACAGGTTCTCTATTCTGAAAACACGCTTTCACTTACTTCCCATACCCTGAGCCAGGGGTAGGTAGATGAGCTTTATAGAACCAACCCCCTTTCACGAGTGTCGAGCCAGATGTTTTACCCACTACCTCACCAACAGCAACAATGCACTTTGGGCACTGTAGTCTTCCCTGTCAGAGATGTGCTAAATGTATGGAATCCCAGTTTCAGAGATGGTCTAAGATTCAGAGGGATGAGAAGCAGTTCAAAACAAAAAAGTCCAAAAACAGAGAGAATGCCTCAAGGAGAACGAGTGACAGAGGTTTCACTGTGCTGATGCTTCCTTCCATCACCACTGGGTGGGGCTAAAAGGCATTGTCCATTCTGGTAGGCGGAGCTCAAGGCGTCCTCCATTCGGAAAGGCATCAGCTGCTCAGGTATCCGTGAAGCTCCCTCGACGTGATGCTCAGCACGACACCCGAATGGCCTTTCGGAAAAAAAGGTAAAGGTTTAAGTAACTAGGAGCAACTTATTATTTGACGTAAATACGTTGTTCATGAAACACAATCATATGCTGATTTTTTTCCCATACTGCCCACCCGCTACTGCAGTGGTTCTCAAACTTTTCCAGCAGTGCCCACGTTTCGTATTTTCGAATCTCGACAGATTTTGACTAGAAAAATTGGTCTCATTTCTCGTAATTTTCTCGGTACTTGCGCACTTGCTTAAACTTGTATGAGTTGACTCGTTGTACGATTCACGATTCATTATTCACAATTCAGTACACATTGATTAAGTGATTCAGATTCACAATAGCCCTTATGAGGATCTTTCTTTAGTTTTCCATCCACAGTACTGTACTCTTAGTGTACATAAGTCTCCATGGATCCTAAAAAGGTCAGTTATAGGAGCCACACAAAAGGAAAACAGGAATTTATTTAATCCTTCAGTTGACTTTCAGGTTGCTGTTAGCTTAGCAGCTATGCTAGCACCCAGAGTTCACCAATGGTGTAAGTGTTTTGCTTTTACTTTTCACTTTCAATCCATTACTCACTAAATTAGCTGAGATTTTCAACACTTTAGTATAAATTCAGCTTTGACTGTAGGTTAATGGAAGTGTTCCTATGTTATGATACAGTATAGGTTCGTGATACATTTAAGTTATGATGGGTTTGTCGGAATATATCCCTATCATAAAACAGGGGGCACCTGTACAATTCTCCATTAATGCATATAACGCCTTATACAGTGTGGATTTTCTGAAGGTCGGTTGCTGGACCCCACTTGCAATAGCGCCCACTTTGAGAACCACTGCGCTCCTTAAACCTACATTTATTACCTCGGCCGTTACCTAGAGCCTGAGATTCGAGGTCGTCGTCAATAAACTCCTCCCCCTGGATGATGTGCTGTGTGTCGTCGCTGTGATTGACAGGGCTGGTCATTTCCTGCTCTTTTTCATTGTGCATCTGGGCGTAGACATTCCGGCCCGGGAGCTTTCTGAAATGCAGACAGGGACGAGGTGGAGCTTAGCTACTCTTGAAAAACTCACCTAGGTATCTTCAAAAACCTCTTAATACTTGGTCATAGTCTCCATCTTTCGAGAGTTAAGATGTGGTTTTGCGTCCCTTGAATAATTGTAAGGGCATTTCCTGTGAAGGAGCTTTATGCAACACTTTAACAGTTTTTAAGGGATTACTTAAAGGACATTCGATACTTAAGGGAACATTTAACACTTGGCTTTAACAGATTTTTAAGTGCAATTAAGGGAACGTTTCAAATAAGGTGTTTTACTCAACCGGGATTTTGGGAAGAACTATCTACGTAATCATGTGACCCCAACTCTGAAAGCTTTTGGAGAGCTCGTTTTGATGAACCATTATCTAAAAACAAACCATGCATTCATTCACCTTTTGAACTTGTACAAGAGGAAGACTCCTGTAGTGATGAAGGTGATGAACAGAACACCAGTCAAAGCCCAGAATCCTGGACTTGCAGCACCATGGGAATCTGTGAGCAGAACCAGTGAACATCAACACAGATATGGAAGAGAAGGTCATGTGACAAAACAAACCCACGTTTGAAATTCGCAATTGAAATTCACAGCAAACATCAAACCAGGCTCACCCAGACATAAACAAACTAATTGCAGATGATCTGCTAAGACTGAATATACGCCTGATTTCTTTAAATATACCCCAGTTAGCTACAAAATATCAGGACCAGTTTTCAAGACAGTATATTCACCAGTATTATTCAGCCATCTAGTGGAGGTGGCAGTTTTACAAAAACAAGAGCTAAATCCTAACCCCAGATCCATAACTCCTATATTAAAAATACAATTGGGGTCAAATGTCCGGTCCACGCCTGAAACCCCATCTACCTCCTGCCTAACTTCCTATATACTGTGTACACCATCTTTCCACCCCTGATATTTTTACTAACCTTCTCCCCATTCTTTAACTCCTTCTCCAGCCTAATCTTTTCAATTTAAGGGCTGTGAGATCTCCAGCCTAAAGTTCTCACATGTTTCCACCTCCATACCCAAGCCTTTGGACTCTAACTGTGCCCTTTAGCCTCAGTACTAAAAAACAAATCCTCGTGGTTATTTAGGTTAGGACCAGCCAATCACCCCGAAAAATCATGTATTTATATCATAATGGGGACTATGGCTCCCCATAAAGACTGTAATACATGGCCATGCAAAAACACACAAAGGAAAAGCCAGAAAGAGAAAAGCAGAGGTTACTGAGGAGAAACCAGTGCTGGAATTGGACTGTGTCGATTTGCTAAGGGTCTAATGCTAGACTAGAACCAGTCCAATTGGAGCACCAGATCTGATTTTAGCTCCAGGAATGTTGAAAGAAAACAGCATCAAAATAAGAGACAACTGAAACCCACCGCCCTCTGGTGGTCTGGAGGACGAGTCAGTAGTGACTAAGCCTTAAAAACACACCAGTGTAGATTTCACATCAGGGTTCGTCAGCATTTTAGATTCATACCTTGATACGACTAATTATTATAAGCTTTTTAATTCCAACGTTCTCATAGGAAACTGTGTGGTAATTAGTTGTACCTGAGTCTGGATCCGCCAGAATCACCGATACTCTCAGTCCTCCACGTACAACAAAGCTCACGTTGCTGTCTCTGAGAGCCTGCTTTATAGTGGAGACGCGCTGTAACACACACACACACAGATTACATTCAGATTACACAAAAACCACAGTTGAGCAAAATAACAAAACATTGTAAGTTTTGGCAACCATTAATGAGATCAAAACACAAGTTAATGGCTGAAAAAACTCACTCATATTCTCTGATTTATTATATTTATTATTTTATTTATTACATGCAATGTTATCATAAACTCTATAGCTTTATATTCTCTATTTTCTAATATATATTTTTAATTACATTTACTATTATCTTATATTCTATAGTTTTATATTGTCTTTTGTCTTATAATTATTATTTTATTTATTATATATACTATCATATACTCTAGTTTTATATTCTCAATTTTTTTTATTCTATTATTTATTACATATAGTATTATCATATACGCTATAGTGTTATATTCTTTATTTTATTAAACTCTTCATAATACTGTATTCACATGTATTTCTTATAATCTATATATTATTATATTTTATTTTATTTATGATATTTTCTTTAAATATGTTCTTTCTTTTATTTTTTATTTAGCTTCGGTTTATTTAAACTATTGGTATAAACTTATTAATTAAGTAACTTAAAAACCTGGGCTTTTGACTTGTAAGGGTCGTTTTTCTGGTCCTCACTTCTTTACTTGCTTTTTTTTCAGAAACTTTTTTGGAAAACCAAAAAAAGAGCCAAAAGATTTGCTTTAGGTTACTGGGGTTAAGCTCAGAGTTAGGTGTAGTATTAATTAGTTGCAGTAGTCCTTCATTGTCATTCAAGTCAATGGGAAGTCCTCATAAGGATAGCAAGACAAATGTGTGTGTGTGTGTGTGTGTGTTAAGACCACACCTTATCTGCAAACCCGCTCCCTTTGCCCGCTGTGTCCTCTGTAGGCAACAAGTATAAGTGCGCTTTGGTTGGCAGTCCAGGTCTCACCATGCTGACCATGGCGTCCTGAGGAAGGCCTGTGATCTAAAGAACATCCAGAATGGCTTCATGTTATCACCACACACTCTATACACTGAGTGTGTGTGTGTGTGTGTGTGTGTGTGTGTGTGTGTGTGTGTGTGTGTGTGTGTTGAGGAACCTTGGCTAGCATCTTGGTGACCACCCGTCCGACGTCCTTCCTCCACTCTGGGATGTTTGGGTTGAAGCGATCCATGTTTGGACTGAAGCTCAGTGGAATGACCTGGAAATCATCTGACATGAGAGGAACCCGGGTCAGAACTCACAGTCTGTAAAACCTCCAAATGCACAACCTACTAGGGTGTGATTTAGGATTTTTATAAATGCCTTCTAATGAACTGTTCTTTGAGATGTTCTGAGATGTTCTTTCCATCTCCAAAGAAGCCTTTGGTGATTGTAGTTTGATCTTTGTTTGATTATGTACCTAGGACTGGGGTACAGCTAATGGGTTTCTTTTAATGACCAGAACATTTCTGATGTTCCTCAGCAGTGATGGGAGGGTTTTGTTTTGCACACCTGACCAGTCTACAGAAAAAAATCAGGCATTTCAAAAGAAGTGATAAAGACAAAATCAAGGAATTTCAAAAAGTGATGAGGAATAAAGTCAGACATTCAAAAAAATGACAAGAACAAAAATCAGACATTTCAAAAAGTGATAAGGACAAAAATCAGACATTTCAAAAAAGTATTAAAGACAAAAATCAGACATTTCAAAAAGTGATAAGAACAAAAATCAGACATTTCAAAAAGTGATAAGAACAAAAATCAGACATTTCAAAAAGTGATAAGAACAAAAATCAGACATTTCAAAAAATGACAAGAACAAAAATCAGGCATTTCAAAAAAGTATTAAAGACAAAAATCAGACATTTCAAAAAGTGATAAGAACAAAAAATCAGACATTTCAAAAAAGTGATAAGAACAAAAATCAAACATTTCAAAAAGTGATAAGAACAAAAAATCAGACATTTCAAAAAATGACAAGAACAAAAATCAGGCATTTCAAAAAAGTATTATTAAAGACAAAAATCAAGACATTTCAAAAAGTGATAAGAACAAAAATCAGACATTTCAAAAAGTGATAAGGACAAAAATCAGCACATTTCAAAAAGTGATAAGAACAAAAATCAGACATTTCCAAAAATTACAAGAACAAAAATCAGGAATTTCAAAAAGTGATAAGAACAAAAATCAGACATTTCAAAAAGTGATAAGGACAAAAATCAGGCATTTCAAAAAGTGATGAGGACAAAAATCAGGCATTTCAAAAAGTGATAAGAACAAAAATCAGACATTTCAAAAAATTACAAGAACAAAAATCAGGAATTTCAAAAAGTATTAAAGACAAAAATCAGACATTTCAAAAAGTGATAAGGACAAAAATCAGACATTTCAAAAAGTGATAAGAACAAAAATCAGACATTTCAAAAAATTACAAGAACAAAAATCAGGAATTTCAAAAAAGTATTAAAGACAAAAATCAGACATTTCAAAAAGTGATAAGAACAAAAATCAGACATTTCAAAAAAGTATTAAAGACAAAAATCAGACATTTCAAAAAGTGATGAGGACAAAAATCAGACATTTCAAAAAGTGATAAGAACAAAAATCAGACATTTCAAAAAGTGATAAGGACAAAAATCAGGCATTTCAAAAAGGGGTAAATACAAAATTAGGCATTTCAGAAAAGTCTTAAAGTTAAAAAATTAAACATTTCAAAAACTGATAGGAACAAAAATCAGGCATTGATAGATTTTGAGGCAAGTGATAAAGATAAATCAAGGCATTTCAAAAAGTGGTGAGGACAAAAAGACATGAGGAAAACAATGAAGCATTTCTAACAGAGATGGGAACAAGAATGAGGAATTTCAAAAAGTGATGGAGACAAAATCAGACATTTCAAAAAGCAAAAAAAGTGATAAAAACACAAAAAGGACAAATGAGCAATTTTAAAAAGTGAACAGGGCCAAAATTTAGAAATTTAGGCATTTCAAAAAATTTGGAGATAAAATTCAGTCTTTAAGCTCTAGGTTAAGGCCTGGACCAAATCCTAGAAATTCGGACGTCTAACACTGGAAAACCAAGTCAGAAGCAGAAATGGACTGAAAATTGACAATAAAATCTTAGAGATATTAATAATAGTGATCTTTTTTTTTTGTCCTTACCATAGACGCGAACGGTTTTGCTGTCCTGCACAGTGGATCGGCCGTTAGATGCCTGCACGGTGACAGAGATCTCACCTTCTTCAGAAAAACTCATCACAATGCTGTTCTCCAGAGTCAGCCTCGGCTGTGAGGAAACCCACAGGCCAAATTTCCTCAATCATTTATCAACATGGTGAAGATAAAATAAATAAAATAAAGGCAGGAGGGCAAATGAACCTGCAGCTGGTCGCCGATCCACCAATAGAAGACGGTCAGGTTGGCGTCCTCAGGAAGCACCACGGCTGTCAGGTTCACCTCCTGCTTCCTTCCTGCGATGGGCACCACCTCCAGATGGACCTCCTGCAGAGGCGCTACAAATGAGGACCAGCAGTTACACTCACGCCGGCTTACTCAGGATTAGCATTAGCATAACAGAGAGTGACCTGAAGGACACGGGGAAGGTTCAGTAACAGAACACGTACCGGGGAAAAACTAAAGTACAGAGAGAAAAAATCAGGCATTTCAAAAAGTGACAAAAACAAAACTCAGGCATTTAAAAAACATTATGAGGTTCAGACATTTCTGAAAGTGATGAGGAAAAATCAGGCATTTCAAAAAGTGACAAGGACAAAAAAAATCAGACATTTCAAAAAATTATGAAGAAAAAAATCAGGCATTGTAAAAAGTAATGGGAATAAAAAGCAGGAATGTAACAGAGGAATGGGGTAAAAAAACAGGCATATAAAAATAAATGGAGACAAAAATCAGGCATTTCAAAAAGTGACAAAAACTAAAATCAGGCATTTAAAAAACATTATGAGAACAGGTTCAGACATTTCTGAAAGAAAAAAAAAAAAAAAAAATCAGGCATTTCAAAAACTTGATGAGGAAAAAAATCAGGCATTTCAAAACGTGATAAGAGCAAAAAACTGATATTTAAAAAAATTATAAGGACAAAATCAGGTGTTTCAAAACAGAACCAAGCAAAAATCATATAAAAAGTAGTGAAGAAAAAAAATCAGGCATTTCAAAAAGTGAATAAAGCAAATCAGGCATTGTAAAAAGTAATGGGAACAAAATTAGGCATTTCAAAAAGTTATGTAACAACGGGATGGGGTCAAAAAACAGTAGTGGAGACAAAAACATTATGAGGACAAGTTCAGGCATTTCAAAAAGTGATGGAAACAAAAACAATCAGGCATTTCAAAAAGTGATGAGGAATAAAATCAGGCATTTAAAAAAGTGATCAGAGCAAAAAGCAGGAACGTAACAAAGTGATGGGGACAAAAAACAGGCATTTCAAAAAGTGCTAAAAATACAAATCAGGCATTTTAAAACGTAATGAGGATAAATGAGGGGATATTAAAAGAGAACAGGGACAAAATTTAGGCATTTCAAAATATTACGGTAATAAAATCGGGGGTTTAAGGCATTTAAGGGGTCAGTTAAGCAATGCTTAAGAAATGATGAGGACAAAATCGGAAAAGTGAGGGTAAGTGACTTCTAAATAACAAAGTGTGGAGGGGTTAAAAAAAGGCTAAGAAAAAAGTGAGAAGAAAATCTTTTTTAAATGCTAGTGCTGGGAACAAAATCCGAAAATCACAAGACACTGAAAAGGGATTGAGGAATTAAAAAAAGTAACGAAGCCAATGTCGGGAATCTCTAAAAGTGCCAGTGACTCACGTGTGACCCGGATATAAAGCGAGGCCTGATCGTGGCCCGCTGAGTTCTCGGCCCTGACGCTGACCCGGTAGAACCCGGGCTTCTCGTAGCGGTGCTGGATCGGCTCATCCGTCATGGTCAGGTTCTGGTAAGTCGTACGGACTCCATCGCTGAGGTCCACCTGGTAGCGGGTGCTGATGGGGTCACCCTGAGACAGAGGAAGAGCCCTGGGGGGATCAGTTCCGGCTCGGGATGGTTAGTAGGTGGTACCAGACTGTAGAAGTGGCTCCGGTTCAAAATGACAACATCAAAAGTGACGGATGTACTACTACTTTCTCCAGCGTACCTGTTCCTGATGGACGACGAAGGTGATGTCATCACCAGGGGCCAGGGTCAGCGTTTGGCCCTTGATGCCCAGCTGTAGACCTCTAGGGGGCATTAGAGGACAGGCGTGCTGCGTGGTGCTCTTTTCTTTATCTGTTCCACCTTCGCACATGTTAGAGATGATCTTACGATAGCTGCAGCGAAACACAACGTTACAACATCAAGCACACACAACAGGCTTACACAACTGTGTGTGTGTGTAGGTGTGTGTGTGCACACGTTACCCTGTGCTGGTCTGGTAGGTGTGGCCTAAATGGCAATTTTCAGGTGGAGCTTCCGGATCATGCCAGAAGTTGTGGAAACAGTGACCGCCTTCCGTCTTTGTGCTGCGCTCAAACCCGTAATCACTACACACACACACACACGCACACACACACACACACACGCACACACACAATGTTATTACAAACACACACTATATCTGTCTGACACAATAAAATGTATTTAATATGGTTTCTTATATTAAGAAATGGGAAAGAGTCTATTTTAGGCGGGTGGGTGTGTCTTTGACTGGGACAGATGGGCGTATCTGAATGGGACAGATGGGCGTGTCTTTGACTGGGACAGATGGGCATATCTGAATGGGACAGATGGGCGTGTCTTTGACTGAGACAGATGGGCGTGTCTTAATGGGATAGATGGGCGTGTCTCAATGGAATAGATAGGTGTGTCTGAATGGGACAGATGGGCGTGTTTTTGAGTGAACCACTTGGGCGTGTCTTTGACTGGGACAGATGGGCATGTCTTTCAGTGGGACAGATGGGCATGTCTAAATGGGACAGATGGGTGTGTCTTTGACTAGAACAGATGGGCGTGTCTAAATGAGACAGATGGGCATGTCTGAATGAGACAGATGGGCGTGTCTAAATGGGACAGATGGGCGTGTCTAAATGGGACAGATGGGCGTGTGTTTTAGTGAACCACTTGGGCGTGTCTTTGAGTGAGACAAATGGGCGTGTCTAAATGGGACAGATGGGCATGTCTGAATAGGACAGATGGGCATGTCTAAATGGGACAGATGGGCGTGTCTTTGACTAGAACAGATGGGTGTGTCTGAATGAGACAGATGGGCGTGTCTTTGACTAGGACAGATGGGCGTGTCTGAATGAGACAGATGGGCGTGTCTTTGACTGCAACAGATGGGCGTGTCTTTGACTAGGACAGATGGGCGTGTCTGAATGGGACAGATGGGCGTGTCTTTGACTAGAACAGATGGGTGTGTCTGAATGAGACAGATGGGCGTGTCTTTGACTAGAACAGATGGGTGTGTCTGAATGGGACAGATGGGCGTCTTTGAGTGAACCGCTTGGGCACATCTTTGAATGGGAAAGAAAGGTGTGTCTCTGAGCGTTAGTAATGGGCGTGTCTTTCAATGGGACAGTGGAACAACTCATGGATCTTCCAGTGGTGAGAAGCCTTTTTTGATGCTGAATGGTTTTGAAGGCAGCATCAGTCTGGGCAGGTTAGGTAACATCAGGTGTGTTACTGTGCTCCTCTACGTTCCGTACCAGCTGAAGTCCCTCTCAGTACACTGACACGGTTTAACCGTCAGCGCCGATGTGTAGCTCTTTCCCTTAATGCACAGCGACCAGTCCTTCCTTTTTCTAAAGGCTCTCTCCTGTCCCATGATGCACTGCTCTCCCTGTGGAAGCATCAAGTCATAGATTCAATCCAAAGATCAACAGGCAAGAGAGGTGCCGTTATGGGAAAGTTTGGGAGGACTGTCAGGTGGACGGACAAAAAGACAGAGGTAAAGAGACAGACAGGTAAACAGCAACACGGGTACAAACAGATGTAGGTGTAAAAGCATGCAGAGGGGTAGATGCACGCACAGGTATTCAGACGTAATCAGATAGAAAAACAGATAGGTGTGCGGATAGACTTTCAGAGAGTCAGATAGGCAGGCAGATAAACAGACTGACATACAGGTGAGTAACTAATCAGGTGTTCAGCTAAACAGGTGGGCAGACAGGCAGACACAGAAGCTTTCAGACAGTCAGACAAACATGCCTGCAGACAGGTAAACAGAGAAACAGGCATGCAACAGACAAAGCTAGATGGACAGGTAAATATACAGGTAGACAGACAGGTGTTGAGTACCTGTAGGTTGGTGAGGTTCCAGGATTCGTAGTCGTTCTCGTTACACTGTCGAGGGAAAGACTGACGAAAATCCACTTTCACCAACTCCCAGTCTGAGCGATAGCTAATGTGACCAAACACACTGCACACACACACACACACACACACACACTTGTGTTTCTATCATTGTGCAATTGTACACCTCCACCTAACCCTGACCCGTAACCTCAGTAATCCAAATCAAATCTTTTGGCTCTTTTGGTTTTTCAGAAGAAGTTGCAGCTTTTATTTTAAGGTTTTTAATAAACATGTCAGATCATTCCAGCCTTTGTAGGTTTGGTGTTTAACCTAAGACTGAATTCGCCAGATGTTTTACTTTCTACTTTCCCAGATGTTCCACAACACATGCGTTGGAAAAACTGTGCAGCCACTAGATGGCGCCATATGTGTAGCTTCTGACTTTAACGGAAGCGGCTTCATCTCTGAGGCAAAGCTAGAACAGGCTGCATTTGATTTCTAAACGTAATATTACTTACTGTTTTCAGAGAAATGCGTCGTAATAAAGTTAAAAGTTTCTGTAGCTTCCTTTCATTTCAATGACTGACTAAACGTCGTCTGACCAGGCACACCCAAAGTTTTTCATAAGGCTGCAAACCAACGTAAGCTCTTTTGAGAGTGAATGGAAAATGTCTAGCGGACATACGACGAACGTTAATTGAAAATGATCTAGATAATATAGATAAGATCTGTCCTCTGAATAACCTGAGCTGCCTTCTCTTAAACAACACTGAATGTATTTGTCTTTCTTCCTCAGTGTGAGGATGAAGATTTATTTGTGATCTCGACTCAAGTTTCTTCAGCTCCCAAGGTTTCATTATCAGTGAAAGTTCTGCACAAAAAAAATCGACATCCAGCTCTAAACGAGTCCGATCATTTCACGCTTGGCATCAGACCTTCACTCACACCTGCACATCTCACTGAAGGAGACTCACTATCACTGGCCATTGTCCTTGGTGACCCCAATCAGCCCCTGTGAGTCCTGTGGTTTTTCCTCAGCGGTTAAAATCACAAGCATTATGCTCCAGTACTGTTCCTCCGCCCAAACTTGGAACCACCGGAGACCAAGAGGAACGAGAAACACTGATTACTGGTTTGATTGCTGCAGATGTTGCTTTGGTGCTAGACAGATGTTTCACTGTGGAATGTAATTTCGTACTAGGTGAAGCTATTAGTGGCTCAGAAGGAGGAGGAAAGATTCAGACCAACTGATACTTAAGGGTATACAGGTGTAGGTGCTTTTTCCTAACGAAAAAATGAAGAAAAGGGAGAGGTGGGAGGAAAAATAAATGCAAGTACTAATGGGTACTAATTGACAGATTCATGTGGAAGAAAAGGACAAGGTGTACGTGAGGTTGATGCATCTATACCAAAGTGGAGGCGAATAGCAAATGGACTAATGGAAAGGTGAAGGTGGAGACAGAAGATTGAGGGGTGGAAACGAGGTACATATTAATGGAGCACTAATGGACGGGAAAAGTTAAAATAAAGGACAGACGGGTGGAGGTGAGGTTAACATATTTTCTTAGTACATAAACAAGCCAAGGTAAAGATCAGAAAGACGGAGGTGAAGAATGACTAGAATTACTAATGTACAATAATAGACAGGTAGTAAAAGACAAGTGGAGGTGACAGCAGGAACATGTATACAGGTGGAGGTGAGGGGATGAGAGAATGGATGGCAGTAATGAGCACACTGACAGGGTAGCAGACAGAAAGACAGGCGGACCTGAAGGGATGTAAGGACCGATGTTAGAAATGGGTATTTGGAGAGGAAAAGAAAGAGAAGGACATACATTGTAGGTGGAGGTGAGGTGGTAGCTGAGGACATGTGGTTTGTAAACAACAGAGGGGACAGCAGTCAAAGGTGAAGAGAAGGGTGCTGAGAGATAGCGGTAATGGACACATGTAGGTGACAAAAGTCTTGAACACATAGGTGGAGGTGAAGGGACAGGTGCGGACAGATGGTGGTAATGGACATGTAGAGTGGATAGAAGGTACAACGACATAAATTGAGGTGAAGGGGCAGGTGAGGACAATTGGCTGTACTGGAAACAGACACAGGTGAAGGTGAAGGGACAGGTGAGGACAGATTGTGATAATGGACACAGAAGACAAAAGTCATAAGGCCATAGGTGGAAGCAAAGGGACAGGTGTGGAAAGATGTAAGGGACATGTAAGGGGATAGCAAGCAGAAGGACATAGATAGAGGTAAAGGGACAGAGAGGACAGATTGTGATAAAGGACAGACAAGTCACAAGGACATAGGTGGAGGTGAAGGGACAGGTGAGGACAGAGGGCTGTACTGGAAACAAGGATATAGGTGGATGTGAAGGAAAGGGTGAGGACAGATTGTGATAATGGACACAGAGAAGACAAAAGTCATAAGGACATGGGTGAAAGAAAATGGACAGGTGAAGAAAGATGGTGGTAATGGACTTGAAGAGGGGACAGGAGGCACAAGAACATGGGTGGAGGTGAAGGGATAAGCAAGGACAGATGGCCATATTGGAAACAAGGATACAGCCGGATGTGAAGGAAAGGGTGAGGACAGATTGCGATAATGGACACAGAGAAGACAAAAGTCATAAGGACATGGGTGGAAGCAAATGGACAGGTGAGGAAAGATGGTGGTAATGGACTTGAAGAGGGGACAGGAGGCACAAGAACATTTGTGGAGGTGAAGGGATAAGCAAGGACAGATGGCCATATTGGAAACAAGGATACAGGCGGATGTGAAGGAAAGGGTGAGGACAGATGTTGATAATGGACACATGGATGTGACAGCAGTCACAAGGACACAGGTGGAGGTGAAGGGACAGGTGAGGACAGGCGGTGATCATGGACATGTAAAGGAGTAAGCAGGTACAAGGACAAAGATGGTGATGAAGGGACAGAGAGGGCAGATGGTGGTAATGGACAAATGGTTTTAATAAGAGTCACGAGGACCGAGGTGGAGGTGGAGGGACAGGTGAGAACAGATGGCGAACATGGACACGTAGAGAGGATAGCAGGCACAAGGACATAAGTGGAGGTGAAGGGACAGGTGAGGACAAACAGTGGTAATGGACCCAGGAGAACAAGTCTCTGGTGAGTTTCTGGACTCACGTCATGACCAACGTCTCATCTCCAGGTTCACTCAGCAGACCGTCCACAAACACCGACGTGCTGGTGAAATTGTGAATGTTCCACGTCAGTCCCTCGTCCACGCTGAACCTGAGGAGACAGAACAAGTTTAGGGATCCCTCATCAAATGACATGATCCCAGACAATCCTCTTGGTTACAAAACCAACAATACGTCATTTGAGCAGAGGTGCGTAGCATAACACGTCCAAATAGCGTCCACATGGACACTCAGGAGGCATCCATTATTTCTGATTTCTGCTCATGATGTTCAACACGACAGCATTCTCCATTCTTGGAAGTCTCTGAAACAATTGCCCTCAACGTGCATAGTGTGCATCAGATCGTACCCGCCTTTCCATGCCATTCATTCATACTTTGACTTGTAATGAACCTATTTTCATATTTTATTGTGATCACTGGACGATGGAGGTCCAGTGGTTCTGGACTTCTAATCGTAAGCATTCGTTAGAGTTCTTGAGCGATGCCCTTAACGTTCTCGGCGCACCTTGGATAAGAGCATATGCAAGTCGTTGTGAATATTTCATCGGGGGCAGTACGCGCCCTGGACCAGGTGGGTTATTTCAGTCACATGACAGACAAGTCAGCAAGTTTGGAGACGCCCAGGGCTTTAATAAATCAGAAATCTTTCTGCGGCACGGGCTGAGACGAGCCAAGAAAAGCAAGTGGTGACTCAGGCGCTGCTATTCTCTTTGGTAATTGAACTTGCCTTTTTTACATTTTTCATGCCTCCCTCGCAGCGGCACGCCAAAAATATCCGAACACATGAGCAGCGGCTGGGAGCCGAGTTGACGGCCGCTCACTGGGAGCGTCAGAGCGTTCGCATATGCTCGGGACTTTAACCTGTCTCGGAGGCATTACCAAATCTGGGCTTAATGTGTGTGTGTGTGTGTGTGTGTGTGTGTGTGTGTAGTGTAAAAGCCTCTTAAAGGTTTTTTCAGGCACACTACATCATTTTCCCCTTTCAGCGAAGCGACACTTAGAGACCGGACGGCCCTTCAAACCCTGTGGAACCTGAAGTCACTCGAAATGAGCAGCGAGGCAAAGCAGAAGGCTGAGAGAACGAATCAAGAGGTCTCCGAGGCCCCTCTCGAAAAGGGCAAATTTACTGGAGAACCTCTCCAGGGCTGAATGAGGATAAACAATCTTCACAAACCGACTGGAAAGACAGAGAGTGCGAGCGAGAGAGAGAGAGAGAGAGAGAGAGAGAGAGAGAGAGAGCGCGACAACAGGCAGGGAAACAAAGACGTGGAGATGTCTACAGCATTTTAATCCAAGGCTTTTGATTCCTTCTGTCTCTCCAATCTCCGAAGCTCGACGAAATTCCCACCTCGGGGCAAATCACACCTCTAATCTGTTCATGCAATTACCAGGCTTTTGTGCCACATCAAGCAACATCTGAGACAGATTTGTGCTCCCGGGCGCAGGAGTCGGCGCACTCGAGCTCGGAAGAGAGTGACGAGAAGAGCTTACTTGAGGACCTTGAGCGGGATGGACGTGTCTTTGATGGCCACAATGACGCCGCCGTGATCCAGATACAGGATGTGGTGCTCCTCCTCAAACACCTGCAAAATCAAGATGCACTCGTAACGCACTCGCGGCATCGGATTTGCCTTTCGCAAAAGCCACTTTTGCGCCAAACAAACAATTCAGGGGACTAATTTGAGAGGAACCTCCCCCCTGTGGAGCTTCCCCAGGAACCGCATCCATCCCAGGGCTTTTTCGTTCTGCGTTCGCACCGCTGACGTGATGCAAGCCATGTCAATTTCGCTCAGACGACTCAAAACCATGTTGGACCTCCTGGACTTCACTGTCGGTCCATTTGTCTGGATTTTGTACATCTTTAGCACAAAGCCCGCGGTTTATATGGCTACCGGTGTACAAGTACATTTAAAAATGGCTGTTACCCTCAACTTGTGTCTGGACCAATCCCTGTACTCGTACTTCTGGACCAATCACCGCATACCTGCGTCATTCGGGGTTTCCAATGCGATGACAAAAGACCTTGCCTTTAAGTAGCTAAAAATGTTCCCAGTTGTGGCGCGAACACGTGCAAAGTGGGCACAGTTCTAAGAGTTATGAAAAAGTTCCTCCAATGCGAAAGCGCCCTAAAGGAACCCTTTAATTAAAGAAAGTTTTAGGTAAAAAACACGTCGGACTTGGTGTGACAGTCCCGAGTTTTTTATTGCGTAAAAACCGTTCATGGTGTGAAAACGCCTTAAGTATGCGGTGATCGGTCCAGACGCAAGTGCTATATTGAGGGAAACCATCAGCTTCAAGGGAATGAAAGTAGCTCTGGTAGTTCCTCCCAAATCTCTGCCTAGTACTGTTTGGTGAGAAAGCGCCCATAAACTCCCCACAGACGAATCGTTCCCTCTCCTTTAAAACCCTGTTCCACTGAGCAAATGGCGACGAGCTCTCGGTGGACTATCCTCAGAACGTTAATGCAGTTTCAGGCTGCTGACCTCTCGACCAAGGCCCTTAATCCACAATGGCTTGGATTTTGGAATGGTGTCAGTTATATTGATCTGGATAAGCTGTGAAGGTCCACTGGTGCAGTCATTACTCCATCATGCTAACCAGTAAACACCAGACCTGACGTGGTCCTACACCCCCTATAGTCATGTCTGGCTTGAAGCTCCAACGTGGTCATTCATGATGTCAGCGTTTGAAGGAGATCAGCAGTAATGCATTGGCTCAACGCTGAGCTTAGTCAGACTTTATACTAAATAAGCAGGCCTCATCCAATCAGCAGTACAGTCATGTAAGCTCATCCTGAGCCGGTTACAACGGTTCCTTCAGGCGGCTCTGACTCTTAACATATTAAGGGCTTCTTCTGCTGACCCTTTGTTAACTGCCTGCAGCCATTCCTGACCCGGGTGAAATCGATTCCCACCAACGAAGCGTGTAATGTGGTGGCGAGGCCTGCCACTGATCGATGGCTTTGGGCTTCACTTCTTTCTGCGAGTCCCTCTAGATTTGGATGTTGACCATTGTTTATAGACCCGCTGAAGCAATTACTGGCAAATTTGGCAACCTCGGTTGGCTATTAAATTTTAGCACCCTTTTGACATATTGAGTGGGCGTACTTGCACTTAGTAATGCGATCACAGTCGGATTTCTGCAGTTATCTGATTATTCAAGTGGTCATGTTTATCTAGAAATCAGATTAAGAAATCCCATAAAGACAGCAGGATTTTACCTCAGTAATCAGATTTCTCAGAGCATATACTGTATACCCATATTACGATTTCAATCGGTTCCCTCAGTCTGTACATGAACGTAAACGTCCAGGTCAGCTTATTCAGACTTTGGGCTTATTTTCTATAAAGTCGCTTACAAATATCGGTAGTTGCAGGTTACAGGTTTGTGGGGCTTGTTTCTAAAGTGATTCTGTCTCTCTCTTCAACGTTCCTCCAAATTGGTTTTTCTCAACCTCTAACGTTAAAAGGAAAATATACATTATTATTATTCTTTTTAATCTGATCAAGTGGTCACTCTCTCATCGTACTAGGTCGCATGGTTTTTTTTCTTCTTTTCTGTGCAAGAACCTCGTTGGTTGCTTCTCTCACAAGATCTGGCAACCCTGGTATTAAACACAGCAAACGCAAAATGGCTACCAATCACTCTTGGACCTCCATCACCCACACCCAAATCTTTCTGTGGTGGGCCATACTCAGAACAGCAGTAACACTGACATGGCAGTTTGTGGTTCATTGTGGTCTATTGCCACTCATAGCTTGAGTTATTTAACTACAGGACCATCTCTGTTCCCAACCTTGGCACCAAAGACCTCATGCTGTATCACCTCGATGCCAGTATCAGCTGTGCTGGTTGATCCACCATGCAAGGCATCTTTTTCATGGCTTTCTACATCCACATGACTCTACACCTGCTCACCTGTCTCCAGGTTTTCCCGCAGTCGTTGGTGATGTACATCTCCTCTTTGTACTCCACCAGCTGCGAGCCTAAGTTACCTGAGAGAGGAGGGAGAGACGAAGATTGAGAAATTGCCCGAGCTTAGCTGAGTACCTCCACGTTCACTCTTCAGTCTGAAGTGAAACCGCGGTGAAATCACAGTGAATGGCTCATTTCTTCCCTTTGTGAGGTTTGCAGATGTGCAAGAGAGAAAGGAAAAGAGAGAGAGAGCGGGAGCGCCCGTCTGAGGGAATGTGGCCGGGAGGTGCCGCCTGACATCAAAGGCTCAGTGGAGCGTAAAAATTTTGAAGCAGAACCAAATGTAATAATATTCCTCTGAAGCGGCGTATGCTGTTTGTGACAATGGCACAGAGAGAAAGAGAGAGAGAAGAAAAGAGAGACTAGTGTATTCTATATTTCAGTTACAGTTTCTGAGGCGGAAAAACATTATTTCATTCATTCATTTCGCAATTTCTCTGTAAACCAGTATAGGAAATAAGACAACAGTCCCAAGTGCTTTTATTGTATGCCATGTACAATTTCTCTATAAAGAACGTTCCAGATAAAGTGCATCTATCCCGCAACAAGAAAACAATCAAAACCTTGACAGTTTCTTAAAAGAAAATAAAACGATTTCCACAACCACCATGACAAAAAAACAATGACTGGCATCTACAGAAGTATTAAAGATGTCAAAAACAATTGACAAAGATTGGCCAATAAATCTAGAAGATGTACAGTTTTATATATATAGTACTGTGCAAAAGTATTAGGACACCATCAGATTTGCTGTTTTAGCAATGGCTACCAGAAAGTCTTTCCTCAGCCCTTTAGGGTTCTTTTGTTTATTCATTTTTATAATGAACCACGATTTCCATCTGTCACTGAGCTACAGTACTGTGCAAAAGTCTTAGGCCACCATTAGATTTCTCGTTTTAGCAAATCCTATAATGATCATATATTACATATTGTCAACGACTGGACCCAAAACTTGGATTTGTCACTCTATAATCCTCTTTTCCACTGATCTTCACTCCAATCTTTGTGAGCTTTAGCATGTCTTAGACTTTTCACCCTGTTCCCCTTCTGATTAAGTGTTTTTTTGGCTGCTATCCTTCCAAAAAGACCATTCCTGAAAGGCTTCTCAAGCTTCTTTAAACTGTAGAAGGGTCAACTTGGCAACCCGATGAAGCTGCCAGATGCTGCTATTACTCAAGTTTAAGGGGAGGTCACACTACTTGGCACTGTAGCCTACAGAAGCTTTTTTATGATTTTTTTATATATATTAAACTCCTTGATCCAAATTCAACTTATGATGGATTTGTCAGAATGTATCCCCGTCGTGAATTTGGGGACAACCCGTATAAGCACTGCCCAAAATAAACTATAGTAGGATCCACTACCACTAGTTTGCTCTCTGATACCAAAATTGATCCATACCCTGTAGTAGGGCCATCAGTAACGAGTGAAGAAGAGAGGTGACTTTTAAAAGGTTTCATTTTAGTTGCTTGTTTTCTGTGTGAGTTTTCACTTTTCAGGCAACCTGACCATGTTATTAATGTAGACTCACGGAGGCGGCTCTCTTGGGTCGCCTCTGATCCAGTGCTTCAGCAGGAGGAATCTATAAACTGAACCTGGACACCTGAGAGCCAGCTTTATCTGAATACTGATTAACTGGAGCTGACAGCATTAGCTCGATACGTGAATTGCGTGGGGTGGATACAGCTAACTACTGAAGAGCTCTGTACATGCTACGTGCCTCGTGCATGCTAATCACAGACGAAGATCTTTCATTGCTTTGGTTTGAGGGATTCTGGGCATGGTTTAGCCCCAATGTTCAACCTACAGCAGTTAAAGTTGTTAAGCCCCGCCCTTTTAAATTGCTCAACTGCAAATGTTTTCTCTTACTGACCTGCTCCCATGATGAGGCCAGGGGCGGAATCCTTGGTGTGGACTGTTCCGGAGACGTATGGGTTATCAGCCCATTTCAGGTGGAGGTGAAGGTGGCAGTCTGGCTATGGAGAGAATGAAAGAGAACAAACTGGTTTGCATTATTATTGCACTCTGGAGAATATTTCGTAAACAACGGATGCGGGACAGGAAAGGGCCCTTATCAGTCCATTCAACCTACAGCAATTTAGCCACGCCCACTAAACTAAATTTACAGCCGTTTAGCCCCGCCCATTCTACCTACAGCAGTTTAGCACCACCCATTCAACCTACAGCAGTTGAGGCCCGCCCATCTCAACCTACAGCAATTTAGCCACACCCACTCAACTCAACCTACAGCAGTTTAGACCTGCCCATCTCAATTTACAGCAATTTAGCCACACCCACTCAACCTACAGCATTTCAATTACACCAATTCAATCTACAGCAGTTTAGCACCACCCATTCAACCTACAGCAGTTGAGGCCCGCCCATCTCAACCTACAGCAATTTAGCCACACCCACTCAACTCAACCTACAGCAATTTAGCCACACCCACTCAACTCAACCTACAACCCACCCATCTCAACCTACAGCAATTCAGCCACACCCACTTAACTCAATTATGTATGGGACTGTGGTAGCCTAGCGGGCAAGGTACTGGATTATGGACCAGAAGATCCAGGGTTCAAATCCCACATCTGCCAAGCTGCCACGTTTGGGTCCTTGAGCAAGACCCTTAACCCATAATTGCTTGGGATAAGGGCATCTGCTAAATGCTGTAAATGTAAATTACACCCTTTCAACCTACAGCAGTTTAGCCCCGCCCATTCAATCTACAGCAGTTTAGCCTCACCCATTCTACCTACATCAGTTTAGACCTGCCTTCTCAACCTACCGCAGTTTACACCCACCCATTTAGCACCATCTACATCTACACCAATTAGCCACGGCCACTCAACTCAACCAACAGCAGTTTAGATCCGCCCATTCAACCTACAACAGTTAAGCCACACCCATAAACCTACAGCAGTTTAGATCTGCCCATTCAATCTACAGAAGTTTAGAACTGCCCTCCGAACATTCAGCAGTTAAACTCCGCCCACTCAACCTACAGCAGTCCCTGTACCACCTATAACCTGGGATGATATTAATATGGCTTTATCAATAAAGTAGCCTAGCATTTAAAGTCCAGGGTTCAAATCCCACCTTTGCCAGGCTGCCACTGCTGGGTTCTTGTGCAAGACCCTTAACCCACAACTGTGTGGATTGTAAGATTGTGTCAGTTGTAAGTCGCTCTGTATAAACATCCTTCATACCTGCAGGCTTTAATATGAGGTTTTTATAATCCAGCCTTGGCCAGGAAAGTCCAGTTAGCCGTTTTAATACTTTTTAAGATGAGAATCTGGCTAGCGTAGCACATCCCGCTAAACGGCTGGGTAAAAGCGAGCCAACACGCCACTTTATTCCCTCGCACACGCAATGACAGATGGTGTTGCTTTGCAGCTGCACTTTGTCAATGATCTGCATCATAAACCATACATCAACCTCTTAAGAAGCTTATTAAGCCCATCTTTATGGCCATGTCGAGCAGTGCAGTGCTCATTAAAGGTGCTAATGTAGAGCCAATTGCTTCATTAGGGAGTCGTTTTAAAGACCCCCCACTGAGGCCTGAGTCTTGTTACATAAACCATGCTGTGCTCCTGCTGTGAGAACAAGACTTATTAAATTACTACAGGAATACAACCTGTAGCCACTGGGAATGGCTTAGGTTTTGCCCCCGTACCCTCATACAACAGGGTGTGGTGTTATTCACTCGTTCAACGCATTCTCAAAGGAAATGAAATCTCACATTACGTACACAACAATGAGCCAAAACAATATGAATGACGCTGATCATCTTGACTATGCTACAACATTACATGTAAAGCTCAGGAATATGTTAGACGGTAATGAACAGTCTGTTCTCATAGTTGGCATGTTGGATGTGGGAGAATTGGGACTGGGTCTGGCCATCCCAGAGCCTGTGGGGTGCTGGTTATGGGAGGAATGTGCCACAACACACTGTTCAGCGCCCCCTGTTGAGGGCGGAGCCGTGTAGCAACAGCAGTGCCCTCAAACAAAGCAACTATTTCAAAACGGAAACTCCAAACTTCAAATAAAAAAGATTTAAGAACAAAAAAAGACACAGTTTCGGCAAGTCTTATCACTGAGGGAGTGTCTGAAATCTCACCCACAGATGGGGCAAGTTATTCAGTTGCACAGTCACACTGTTTACCCCTCAGAGAGAGACTGGCGTGATCATGTCGCACCTCTATCAGAGAATGTCTCAAAAAAGTCCCAGTCATTGTAACGTCTTTTCTTTGTTCGGGGTTGATAGAGAAGGTAGAAATTGAGATATAACCATGCAGTGGTAAATTACTTTTCATTTTATCTTCACTTTTTAAAAATTTGTTTACATTTTAATCCCTCAAACGCTTTTTGCATTGTTGTGCTTCTTTTGTGCGTGTGAGTGAGTGTTTGGTTCCAGCGAGTTGATGTAGCGTGTCTAAGTAAAAGAAACAAATGGCCACCTTGATTACGTTCAACAACAAATAATAGCAGACACTTAGAGGATTTTATATAAAGGCAAAAATCAAAAGTAATGGTGACCATAAAACTCTGTAACGGTTTGTTTAAAAGTTTGAATGAAAGCATTTCTGAGTGAGGGCGACGGGAAAAAGTAAGCTGTGTGAAGTCATGACTCCATGGTGTGTAGCGCAGTACGAAGTCCGGTATCAGACACATCAGACGAGTTCTGTCTCATCACCAGCTGACCTTTGGTGACCCTCACTCCCACAGTCCCTCTCAGACTCAGGTGAATGTAACCTGTCAGAGTGTGAGGGGTCACCAGGCTCCGGTGTGTGTTGCAGTCTTGGGAATGAAGTTAATGAAAGAATAGAATGTGAACAAACACACACTGGGTTCTTATATATATATATATATATATATTGTTAAGAACCCAAGCTGGAAAAGCTTAGAAAACCATCTCTAAAAAGTTTGGACTCCACCAATCCACAGTCAGACAGATTGTGTACAAATGGAGGAAATTCCAGACCATTGTTACCCTCCCCAGGAGTGGTCGACCAACAAAGATCACTCCAAGAGCAAGGCGTGTAATAGTAAATGTTCATGAGTCCACCATCAGAAGAACACTGAACAACAATGGTGTGCATGGCAGGGCTGCAAGGAGAAAGCCACTGCTCTCCAAAAAGAACATTGCTGCTCGTCTGCAGTTTGCTAAAGATCACGTGGACAAGCCAGAAGGCTATTGGAAGAATGTTTTGTGGACGGATGAGACCAAAATAGCACTTTTTGGTTTAAGAGAAAAGCGTTAAAACACTGCATTCCAGCATTAGACCCTTATCCCATCTGTGAAACATGGTGGTGGTAGTATCATGGGCCTGTTTTGCTGCATCTGGGCAGGACGGCTTGCCATCATTGATGAAACAATGAATTCTGAATGATATCAGAGAATTCCAAAGGAAAATGTCAGGACATCTGTCCATGAACTGAATCTCAAGAGAAGGTGGGTCACGCAGCAAGACAAGGAAAACGACCCTAAGCACACAAGCCGTTCTACCAAAGAATGGTTAAAGAAGAATAAAAGTTCATGTTTTGGAATGGCCAAATCCAATTGAAATGTTGTGGAAGGACCTGAAGTGAGCAGCTAATGTGAGGAAACCCACCAACATCATAGAGCTGAAGCTGTTCTGTATGGAGGAATGGACTACTAAAATTCCTCCAAAGCCGTTGTGTGCAGGGACCGATCAACAGCTACAGGAAAACGTTTAGCTGCAGTTATTGCTGCACAGGGGGGTCACACCAGATACTGAAAGCAAAGGCTCACATACTTTTGCCACTCACTAATATGTAATATTGGATCATTTTCCTCAATAAATAAATGACCAAGTATAATATGTTTGTCTCATTTGTGGAACTTGGTTCTCTTTATCTAATTTTAGGACTTGAGTGAAAATCTGATGATGTTTTAGGTCATATTTGTGGAGGAATACAGAAACTTCTAAAGGGT
Source organism: Ancistrus triradiatus (assembly GCA_025084515.1). Taxonomy (NCBI): domain Eukaryota; kingdom Metazoa; phylum Chordata; class Actinopteri; order Siluriformes; family Loricariidae; genus Ancistrus; species Ancistrus triradiatus. The sequence goes on from JAJAGP010000133.1 coordinate 367,422, forward strand.
TCACAAACTTTCAAGAACCACTGTATTTAAGAACCCAGTGTGTATTTAAATAGATTAACGTCCATCAGCTCAACGACCATTTGTCGGATTTGCAGCTAGTCACCTCAACAGCCAATCAATGAATTGCACTTAAAAGTTTGGACTAGAGACTGTTTACCAAGCTGTAAATGGTGTTCGAAAGTATTTGTGCCTGTCCTACTCTAAGTACTACTTCTTTGTTTGGCCCCCACTACCTGTATATTCTCTTTAACTTATAGCTACTGTATATAAACTGGTTCGCATTCAGTTTCTGTTTTATCTGGCTGATCTTACAATAGTTCTGATTTTTTAAATTATACATGCAGCGGCATCAGAGGTGTTGTGTAGATTGCAGCGTTCCACTCGTGTTTACAGCGGTACCTCTGGCGCATTTAAGTATATTTTTGCCGTAGTTTTCCTGTCCCAATACCCTTATGTTTGCATTACAGCAGCAAAAAGACTATCCGACTACAATTACGTCCGCATTTCCTACCTGTTTGCAGTTCACCGGTTTGCCGTTCATGTCGGTGGTGGGCGAAGCCAGCGGCTCCCAGTCTCGGCCCTTGTTATAGGTGATGAGAGTGGTGACTTTTCCATCCACTTTCCGATTGGCTAAGAACACACCCTTCACGCCACGTACCTGAGAAAGTAAAAAAAACCCACCAGGTTTGAAGTTGACAATATTTCACTATATAGTGAATAGACTGCGGTGACACCATGAGAAATGTCTAACCAACATACCCTTAAAATAATGAGTAAAAATAGTCGGTACATGATGTATTTTTATTATTTCACTTCGCCCTGACCTCCAAAACGTCGATGATCACGTTCTCCTCCGGCTGCTTGGTGCTGCGTACGTTCTCCAGCGCTACAGAGTAAAACACCCCCTGCTGGTCAGATGTGTACAGGTTATAGGTGTCGGTCTGATACCACTCCTGCAGAGCCAGCAGAACCTGGTTCTCATCGGCGCTCACGATCTGCATATCCTGCAGAGACAGAGAACGTCCAGCTTCTTCATCGCGGTTACATTACTGAGATTGATGTTGCCATAGCAACACCATGAACTTATCTGGACATCCTTCTATTAAAACTGCCCTGCTACCACACACAACTACAAACAACTCAGGAAAACACTAACACACGGTATAGGAAACTGAGAACAGGGTACACAAACACAGGGTATTGGGAGCTAAGCACAGAATGAACAACACAGGGCAGGGTGAGTGCAAAAACAGAAAACAGGAACACAGTACAGGAGCCAGTGACAGGAACAACCCACAAGAAGGAGGGTTTATATAAGAGAGGCACAACAGACTGTAATTAATCAGCCTGCTGTGGAAAAGAAAAAGGGTCAGAAGGGAGCCATGTAGGATGATGTAGCTACCAAGCTGTTTTTGGTGCATGGACTGCAGCAGATGGCGCTGTTTGTTACATATATGCTAAGACCTTTCTAATTAAAACACAAAAAGCTTTAATTACACGGTGTCTTTTTTCAATTGCCTTATATAAGAGCTTAAAAAATCGATATCATAACTGGGAAAAAAGCATCATCCTGACAGCATTCCCTGGTAATAGCTTCCAGAAAAAGTGTGAGAACTACAACCTGAACATCTGCTGTACAAAAATGACACCTTTAATCATCATGTCATTCATTTGCCTTTTCCACTTGACGCCCTCTCTGGGATCCACTGGCCTTACTACAGGACGATCCTGACACTGACATCGTCTTTAACTCATACGCTGATAATGACACCATCGTTAGGGAAGCCTTTGCATCAGTTTTACTCTACAATCCAGGCCCTTGCTCTTGGCACGGCAGCGAAGCAAGCAGGTTCCGCTTCATTTAGGTCTGAAAAATGTGGACGGTCGCAAATCTCCCCGAGGAGAAACTCAACTCGTCTTCAGAAACAGCGATGGCAGACATGGAGATTTTGTAGCCATAGAAACAGCAATTCCACAGCACGTGGCTGTGTAACTATTAGCTCTAAAAATGAACACAGCAATTAAAGGAGCTCACCCGGGGTGTAGAACACACAGATGCTGCAAATAAACCAGAAAAGCCGGGCAACAAACCTCAGCACCGTCGGTTACACTGCGGCTTCCAGCTTCGACTGAAAGATACCGAGCTGATGCGCAAATACATGAAGGACCTCATTTCAGAAAAAATGCTTGAAAGAGCAGAATGATGGTGGGGTTTAATGCAAATCTAAACGATGGACTGATATGATCTAAAGTCTTGAGTTTCATCGTGTTCGTACACGTTAAAGCAGTGTGTTACAGAAATATCTGTTGATTTTCAGAGCATTTTAAAACCCAATCACCTGTGGCAAAGCCAGGAGAGCAGGAGAAAGTGGAGCATTTAATAAGCAGCGGCAAACCATTTCGGCGGGAACGTGTTAATCCGTACGTTTCCGAATGGCCCTCGGAGATTGCCTGTACATATTTCAAAAGCTTTTCAATTATTCACAGTGGAAAATGCAGCTCGGTGACAGGCTCGCCTCTCTCTCCCGACTAAGTGAACGACTAGAATTTGACCTATCTGCTCAGCCAAGTGATAAGCAAAGGAATGGTGGAAGCAGAACACCAGCCTTTCTTTAAAGGAACGCCAGCCTTCAGAAACTTTCTAGAGTTTATGCAAAAAAAAACGTTCATTCAATCCGCGAGTCCAATCATCTGTCGAGTACAGCAATAATTAACTGAGTATTACAACCCCCTTTAAATGCAGCGTATCAAAGTCTGTCAAAGTTCCATTCTTACATAACAGCAATTTCCCTCCTCAGGGTAAAATATGACTCAAAATCCCTGGATGCTGCAGTTTACCAAGGAAACGCATCAAATTCTCAGATTTCAAAACTCCTAGGTAATCAGGAATGTTAACAAAACAAGCTGGGATTTACAAGATCAACCACAATAGCATTAAAGCAGTGCAACAAATGGCTATTTTGATCGAATAATCTGTCTGTGATTGAAACAAACAATCGATTATTCGGATGAATAATTGCTGAATTACCAAATAACTCCTATGAGTATTTCTATCAGCCTTTACATTTAGCTTGAGGCTGTTTTATGCATCTGTTAACCAATGAAGACAAAGATGAACAATTGAAAAATTCAAATTCAAAAAGATGAATACACCTCCAATATGTTTGTCTTGTCAACATTTAAAACCAATGGTGTGCAAAATGTGAACTTTTGTGGCGAAATGCCCCCCTCCCACCAAGAGGTACACTACCCAAAAGTGGCCTCTGAGAGCCTTTTTATAAGGCAGCAGGGGAAGCATTTTAACGCCCTCTCGTGGCAAGACCCAGTGTCTAATCAGACCACACCTGTAATTATTAACATATCTTTCAGAGACAGAACTGGGTAAGTTCTTTTGTCAACGAGTATATTTCAGAAACAGCTGATCTGCTGGAATTTTCACACACAGCCATCTCTAGGGGTTATCTGAGTTACAGCAAATATTCTACAAACAGAATAACAACCGCCTTTCCAGCTTTGTGTATTCGAGCGATTCGGGAATTAAGGAGCCGTGTGCCTTCAAGCGTAAATGACGCAAAGCTTCGTTCCGGCTGTAAAGCGTACTGGAAATGGTCCAGCGTTTCAGCTGGAAAGGGAAGCAAAGGAAAAGCCTCTGAAATTGGATTGAAGAAACCCTCAAAGACAACTCGACTTAAGAAAATGCCTCATCTATGCTGTTGTTTGATTTGTACATAGGCGTATGTTTGTTTACTGCATCTTTACGCTTTGAATATTTATTCTCTGTGCACTTAAGTGTTAAACTGAGGACTTTGGGTAGCATTAATCTCTAGTCTAGATTAATGAGAAATTACATTTTGGCTCCTTCAACTGTTCTGCGCATTTTTAAATGCAAATGTAAGACGGCAACCAAACCAGTTAACATTTACATTTAGTCATTTATCAGATGTCTTTATCCAGAGTGACTTAGAGCTGATACAATCTTGCACTCTAAGCAGGTCTGGGTTAAGGACCTTCCACTTGGACCCAGCAGTGGCAGCTTGGCAGACGTGGAATATGAACCTCGGACCTTCAGGTCCACAGTCCAGCTTCCTTACAAAGTTCTGTGGGAAGAGCATTTGACATTGATGTTGTATGACAGGGTCTGACTCTCCATCTTCGTTCTAGTTCATCCCAAAGATGTTTGGGATTGAGGTCAGGTCTCTGTGCAGATCAGTCATGTTCTTCCACACCAAACTCCCCCAACCATGCCTTTATGGACCTTGCTTTGTGCATTGGAACAGAAAAGGAGAAAGCATCTTCCCCAAACTGTTCTCACATACAGGAAGCATACAGTTGTCCAAAAGTCTTGGCAATGCTTAAGCATTACATTTTCCTGAACTCCTGAAAAACAGCCCCATAATATTATCCCTCCTCCACCAAACCTTACAGCCGGCACAATGCAGTCAGGCAGGTAACATTTTCCTGGGATATGCCAAACACAGACTTGTCCATCAGACCAGATACCTTTGAACTTTGGACCTTCTGGTCTACCTTAACTGCAAGGCTACCACTGGCCCACTGAGGCAGACAATTGTATGTGAGTATTGGAGTTACCAGGAGTATTAGCTCCAGAAGGGAACATTGCTGCCTCCATAGAAGGTAGACAAACCAAATAGATTCAGCATTATCAATGAAACCTGTAGGCACACCGGTTCACCAATGGACACCAATGGACCATCAAGTCATCTTCAGTAGCACAATCATACTGGGACTCTAAACTGGTCCAGAGCAGCAACGAACATTGGCATACTGCACTCGCAATGAAGGAATACATAGAGGAAGTTCTCCACAGGAATATCCACCAGTAGCATTTGAAATTAGATTTAGCTGTGGAAAGACAAGCCTTGGCCAAAGCCAGCCAAGTTGAACCTGACCATTTCCTTATGTAAAGTCAAAGCCAAGAAGCAGCTGACTTGAGAGATGTTGTGGTTGCAGATTTTTATTGAAGCCAAGCATCAGCCACAACTAAGCCTTAAGGGGATTCAACCCCAAAGAGCAAATGGACCAGGGTGAATTAAACAGTATTGAAACGCAATCTATCTTTCAGAAATATTCCAATACCGGCCTCTCAGTCACTGAAATGTTTCCAATCCGATCCTCTTCGTCCTTGACCGCAATCGATACTCGCTTACACAGGCACATGGTTGGACCTTCACCCACAGCCCAAAACAGCCGCTATGTGTTTGGGTGTTCGATTGATTAAATGGTGTGCAGTGCATATCTGAGCGTATCACCGTGTGCTCCAGTCTAATAGGCTGTATTAGTGTGTATTGATTTTATTAGTGTGCGATCACGTGTATCCCCCGTATACACCCCCACTCTACCCCATGTACCTCGCAACATATGTCCCATAAATCATCCACACACCCCGATATTATATCCACCCAGTCTCATAGAATTCACACATTATTCCATGCCTGCCTCTGTCCATCCCCTCAACTATACATCAACCTAATCATCTGTTCACAATATCCCAATACACCCACCATAAACCCTTATTCTTCCCAAATGTCCCCTCATACATCACCAAATATCAAAGCCCACATCCACAATCCCTATATCTCCCTTAACACAGCTCAAAAATATCCCCACACCTCATCACCCCCTACATTTGCGTAAAAACAAGTATGCGAAGTAATACAAAGTAAATCAATATTCATGAAAATAAGTTAAATAAAAATGTGAAAAACCCACACAACCCTCCTTATACTCACTCTTACACACCTCAAATAATTACCCACCTATAATCCCAATGCATCCTCCACCAATCCCCTATAACGTGCTTCAAATATCCCGCTATCATGCCCTCATATATCCCAGTCATCCTTCCAAATGTCCATTCCGAAATACCTGCTACATCACCCATACATTTTCTCATCTCGGCTATATCTGTTTATGCACAAGTCTTACAAAACAGATCCCATAAACACTCATACACACCCTAGTCCTCCGTGTATCTACTCATACATTATTTGGCCAAAAGTATGTAGACACCTTTCCATCATCCTCATCGTCATAATCATCACATCCAGTTGTTGTAATTCTCTGATTTGGGGATCGTACCTTTGGTAGGGCGAATTTGGGGAAGCGCATCTGAACAAATTCGTTCCTCCGATACGAGACGTAGCACTTTGTACGATTAGCCGTGGTAACCTTGAGAGAGACAGAGAGAGATGAACAGTGAATAAAATACAAAATAAAGTACACAAAATATAACAAGAAAATAATTTTACTGATTTAGGTCAATCCTGTGCCCTGTGTTTGTCAAGTCAAGTCAAGTCAGATTTATTTATATAGCGCTTTTTACAATGTGTGTGTAGGTTCTGTGTACAGGTGTTAATAGTCTGCCTCTGAATGACAGTGCTGTACAATCAGAGGTTAAATCCGAAGTGCAATCAATTTGTAAGGGGTTGAGCTGCAAATCTTTCCAGCTGCTTGGGCCAACCCTGCAGTACCACTTCTCGCCAGCAGAGGTGACCTCAAGGGCATGGTGCAAGCTGGCGTCACCTCTGACCAGTGATGGCAGAAGAAGTGCAACCTAGCATGTCGTCAGTTGGAAACTTTCCAATTGCAATTCATTAGCCCTAGATAGCTTATAAATACCTGTCAAGGCATATAAGGCTGAACAATGCCTTTCTATGGCCATAACATAACCGGTAACTGTTTGTCTGTGTGTCTGATTTGAGAGTTAACCAGAAGGAAACTTTACAGACAAACTAAGATAATAAAGAGCTTATAAGGAATGAAGGACAGCAAGATAATAAAGAAATAAGAAAGAATCCGAAAGAAAGAAATGGAAATGCAAAAGGAAAGGCTTTCATGAATTATTTTTACCTTGACAAACACGTAGTCTTTTTGTACCGAGAGAGAGTTGTGGTCGATTTTCCCCAGAAACTGAGCCGTCACCATCTTGTCCGAACAGTTCTGTATCAGACATGTCACGTACAGATACCCTACACACACACACACACACACACACACACAGTTTAACTCAGCTCAAACAGACTTCTAGTAATGCTCTGTAAAGAACTGTGCACTCTTCAGTGTGTTGTGTGTGTGTGTGTGTGTGTGTGTGTGTGTGTGTGTGTGTGTAGCAGACGTTTTGTAGGTTCATTACGTTGCTGTCAGGAAATTAATTGTGGAAGCGATGTAAAGGGGCTGCGCTATCGAATTTCACCCAGCAGCTGCATCAGCACTTTACACACACACACACACACACACACACACACACACACACACACACACACACACACACACACACACACACACACACTGTACAGTCACTCACAATTCTAATCAAAGTTTGTCCAAATAGCGTTTGGTCACCCCTGATCAAACGGCACTTTTTTTTTTTTTATGAAAAATGATCACAAACCTCTGCAGGAAATTAAATATCTGGATCATCTATCAAGATGTTTAAATATTTGAACGTGGCAACGTGCACTTTATTATTTCATTTATGTCGCCATTATTTGCAGTAACGTCACAGTTACGTCTGAGGTTGTGTAACCCTTAAATAATAAACCAGAAATTGCGTCTAAAATCTGAAGAATTTCACTTTTTTTTCAAGATAACAAAAAGATCCTGCCATTTCTTTGTAGCTCTGAATTCCTTTTAAAGCCGTAGGTACCTAAAATTATCAGAAATATGTCACACGCTTGAATGTGTGTGTGTGTTTTATTTTTGTCTGCGTGACCGCCTGACAGCACTTAACCTTCACAGGATAAACAGCTTGCGTCTGCATGCCCGGTCAAACACACGCACACACACACACACACACACACACACACACACACACACACACACACACACACACACACACACACACACTTGGGAGATTCTGCAAATGAGTTCTGGGGAATTTATCCAATCAGAAAGTCCTTTGTGAATAATTTAAACAAACCAAGGTCAGAATAATGTTAAACTCTCTTTCTGAAATCTCTCTCTCCATCTCACCCCCACTGCTGTCTTGTATCTCCATGTGAACCAGGTCAGGATCCACATCCACTCCAGACACGGACCTGCAGGGACGAGGTTACAGATATGCAAATGAGTTGTTCAATATATTATAACTATTTTACAGACAAATAGCAACATTAAAGGGAACAATAGCAATAGAACCAGCCATATTATATCCCACTTAGTCACTAATTTATAGGATTTATAAACTGTAACGCCAGCAAAGGGGTGCAGCTCAAGCTGGAATGTCTAACCATGAGAACTCAGTTTCCCAGAGTCCCTCAGGCTCAAATCTATTACACGTGCTGGCAGGGTGTGCAAGGCCAGGCGATGCCATGGCGCGCCTCTGTAGACGTGTGTGACAGTATGAAATGCACCACAGGACCATGTTACCCAACCTGGGGCCCACGCTCCCCTCAGGAGGGGGCCAAACATCACAGGGGTGAGCTTGGCTTTGTCTGCTCTGAGGTGCTCTGAGTTCGTCAAAATATAATATAATATACATGTTAAATAAAATTAGTTATACCACAGTTAGCTCCGACAATCTGACCGACGCTCTATAAGTATTCATCCGCGGCATACACAACGAAGCTTGGAGACTTGGTACTTATATCAGGAAGTCTTTTCTTTACCCATACACCAGCGTTGGCAGGATTTTGATTATTCTTGTGTAATTTTATTCATCCCCCTAAAGAATCTCCACCCCGTTCTCCTGACAGCTCGTCTCCTCGCCAAGTTTGATGAATAAATGTAAATGTTCCCTCTGACATCTCTAGCTAGGGGTCCAGGCATAATTGGATGACCCTCCTGTCTCCCCTGTCAATCAGAGAGTCAGTAGCCAATCACAGGTGATTACTGCCATACGAGCAATTGAGTTAGAGAAGATGCAGATGCTTGTGTGCATATCATTACAAGCATGGTATTAGCCGTCACCCTTCAGGTTCCATAGCTGTCCAAGACTCAAAGCCAGTGGGTGGGAAACTGGCTATTAAACAGAAACAGAGAGAGAAAAAGAGTGTGTGTGTGTGTGTGTGTGTGTTGGTTGGAGGGTATTAAGAGGAAAACAGAGTCACCAGAAAACTCGGCCTTTAGTCACTCGTTCCTGCAGCAGACTCCATTTCCGTCCCACATCAGTGGACACGTAGAGCTGAGAGACAGAGAGGAGACACACACTCATTAAACACTGAGATGTGATGACACACACACACAGGCATGTGCACAGTCACACACAGTTCCAGTAACACTTGGTAGTGCATTGCATCACGTGTTCTCCATAGGTTGTGTGGTAGAATGTGTTTATTAGGGACTCTAACAACCAGTCATGCTGTATCACTATCAGTGTGTTACAGGTTAATGAATGTCATAGTGTGTTACTGTGTTAAATGTTACAATACAATACTTGGTATTATTGTTAAGACGTTTTACAGTGTGTTAATGAGTAACAGTGAGTTACATAGTTAATTAATGTTACAACATGCTACAGTTTTAGAGTGTTAGTAAGTGTTGTAAGTCAGTGTGTTAATGAGTTACAGTATGATACTTAGTATTAGTGTTAGTATGTGTCACAGTGCGCTAATGCGTGTTGCAGTGTGTTACTGAATGTCAGTGGGTTAATATTACAGTATGATTCTTTCTATCAGTGTGTTAATGAGTTACAAAGTGTTACTGAATGTTACACAGTGCGTTAGTGTTACAGTATGTTACATAGCATGTGTTATTAATAGTGTGTTAGCACGTGTTACAGTGTGTTAAAGATTGTGTTCCTGAATGTTACAGTATGTTACTTTGTGTTACAGTGTGTTAATGATTGTGTTACTGAATGTTACAGTACGTTACTTTGTGTTACAGTGTGTTAATGAGCAAGTGTGTTACTGAATGTTACACTGTTACGCCGTGTTACATTGTGTCAATGAGTAAGTGTGTTACTGAATGTTACAATGTTACTTTGTGTGTTACATTGTGTTAATGAGTAAGTGTGTTACTGAATGTTACAGTATGTTACGTTGTGTGTTACAATGTCTTAATGAGTTAGTGTGTCACTGAGTGTTATAGTATGTTACTTAGTGTGTTAGTACGAGTTACAGGGTGTTAATGAGTTACAGCTTGTTACTGAAAGTTATAGTATGTTCCTTAGTGTATTACTGAATATTACAGTATGTTACTTAGTGTGTTACACTGTGTTAATAAGTAAGTGTGTTACTGAATGTTACACTGTTACATTTTGTGTTGCTGTGTGTTGACGAGTTAGTGTGTTACTGAATATTACAGTATGTTACATATTATCAGCATGTTAATGAGTTACAGTGTGTTAATGATTGTTACAGTATGTTACATTGTGTGTTACAATGTGTTAATGAGTTACTGAATGCTATAGTATGTTACTTAGTGTGTTAGTACGAGTTACAGGGTGTTAATTAGTTACAGCCTGTTACTGAAAGTTACAGTATGCTCCTTAGTGTGTTACAGTGTGTTAATGAGTTAGTGTGTTACTAAATGTTACAGTATATTCCTTAGTGTGGTAGTTACAGTGTGTTAATGTATTACAGTGAGTTATTGAAAGTTATAGTGTTCCTTAATGCATTAGTACGAGTTACAGTGTGTTAATGAGTTAGTGTGTTACTGAATTTTACAGTATGTTACTTAGTGCGTTACACTGTGTTAATAAGTAAGTGTGTTACTGAATGTTACACTGTTACATTTTGTGTTGCTGTGTGTTGACGAGTTAGTGTGTTACTGAATATTACAGTATGTTACATATTATCAGCATGTTAATGAGTTACAGTGTGTTAATGAATGTTACACTATGTTACATTGTGTGTTACAATGTGTTAATGAGTTAGTGTGTTACTGAATGCTATAGTATGTTACTTAGTGTGTTAATACCAGTTACAGGGTGTTAATGAGTTACTGCTTGTTACTGAAAGTTACAGTATGCTCCATAGTGTGTTACAGTGTGTTAATGAGTTAGTGTGTTACTAAATCTTACAGTATATTCCTTAGTGTGGTAGTTACAGTGTGTTAATGTATTACAGTGAGTTATTGAAAGTTATAGTATGTTCCTTAATGCATTAGTACGAGTTACAGTGTGTTAATGAGTTAGTGTGTTACTGAATTTTACAGTATGTTACTTAGTGCGTTACAGTGTGTTAGAGGTAGCGTGTTAATAAATGTATGTTACTTAGTGTGTTAGTACGTGTTACAGTGTGTTAGTGAAAGTTACATTATGTTACTTAGTGTTAGTGTTAGTACGTGTTACAGTGTGTTAGTGACTGTTAGAGTGTTACAGTGTGTTAAAGACTGTTACTTAGTGTTACTTAGTGATTTATGCAATGAATCTGCACTGAATCGGCACAAAGAGATAATAATGTCACACACAAACACACACACACACACACACACTCACACACACACACACACACACACGACTCTGCTCACTGCGGAGCCTCTAACAACACAAACACTTTACTGGCCTGCAGCGTCCACTTATGACTGTAACGAGGACGCCGATACACAGCTGAGGAATGAGACAGAGTAACAAACCCCACCGGGCCACAAAGAGCCAGCTGAGTAGAACACTGCCTCAAGTTGCCAGATCTTCCATTTCTACTTAAAGCACCTGGATTTTACTTCAGCACTTGCTTCAGTCTCGATTCTTTTCTCTATTTCCTCTATTTTTACACGAGACTGCCAACAGCTGATTTCTTGAATGCACTTAATTATGCTGTAGATTGGCAAACACAGCTCACCCTGGCCTCCTTGCTGTAGGCGAGCACTTTGTCCTCGTCTGACGGATGGAACAGGAGCGTTTCCACGGTGAAGGACAGAGGCTGCCGCTGGAACGAAGCCCCTTCGTCCGTGCTGATGAAGAGCATCTGATCCTGTTCGTTAATGGTGGAGCTGATCAGGATCACCTGAAAACACAAGCAAGCTCTTTAAAAAGGCACCCGGATATCCTTTAGTCCTTCATCAAGATCGGGAAGACCTGAACCTAATCAACTGTTACAAAATTAAAGAATCATAGTTAAACAAAGCACATGGCACTTCTTACGTAATGTGTAATGACATCTGTAGCAGCACAGCCTCTGGTGCAGAAACGGGCATTAAACACAAAGTTCTATTAAACACATGCAGCATCAGCATGAGCAGACTGAATGCAGCACCAGGTCCATCATACCATCCTCTTTTATTGCTGCATTATACTGCATTATTACTGCACTTTCCATCATTTTTGTGAATTTCCATAAGCATGTGTATAACAGTTTTGTTATGCAGTTTTCCTGTGAAACACATATATTTATGTTACAGTAGCATAAAAACACCATTTTGGTCTCGTTTCATGGACCGAATCGTAGACGAAACACCCATACAATCAAAATGCCAAGATTCCATTCAAACGCTGCTTTTAGTCTGCCTGGATTCAGAGTAAGCGTCGCTCTGATCTGCCTGAGCTGCGGAAGCCGAACGTCCCAGCAGGAACGCCGAGTCTGTGTGTAAAAGAAAGATTAGACAGTGTAATCTCTGATCCACCGCTTTAAGGGATAAGATCAAAGTCCAGAGAGATTACAGACATCTGCCTTGCTTTTTAAGAACTTCATTTCCAGCGAACGCTAACAGCGCTGCTACGCTTACACTCAGAAATCACTCTTTTCCAGCGGGACCCACAAGATCCCACAAGATCCTGCAGCGACCGGCGGCGACTTCATGCGCCGTTCCAGTGTACAGGAGGCGGTGAAAAGCGTGGAGGGTGGGGCTGGGTGACGCAACATAAGTTTAGCCATGTTTACACAAATGAGGAGAAGGGACAGTGCCGAGGACACAGGATGCTCCACTGGGAATGGCTCAGGTCCTGCACCAGCCAGCTCTAAAACTAGAAGGCGTGGTCTCGGCCTTTGCGTGATCTCTGCTTGTCGATCTTCAAGAAGGAGGCGTGGCCTGTTTATCCTAAAATGTATACAGCTTGCAGAAAATCGGCGAAAGGAAGAGTAATTCGGTTCTGCTTACTGCTGCTAGCTTCTCATTTAGCAGTTATTGATCTGAATGGTGACCGGCCCGAGGTCACCGGGGCTCTTTAGTGTAAGTGGACCGAAATACTGTAACTCAGCAGAAACGAGAGAATGACAGAGAGAGAGAGAGAGAGAGAGAGAGAGAGAGAGAGAGAGAGAGAGAGAGAGAATGCATCTGCCTCGTTCTGTGTTATTACTATAAAAACTATTTAAATTACTATGTATTAAAATATAAAACAAAACAAAAATCATATGGCATGTATAAAAAAGTCCTTGACTAGTACTTATTTTCTGTAACTATTAATTGTATTATATTTATTATTATATGAGCCATAAATGTATCACTTCATCTACTATTTGAATACGAATATGTTTAAAGAAATACTTCAAATTAAATACTTAGATGCATATATTATTTTAAATATTTACCTAAATATTGATAGAAATATTAATGAATCCAGCGCAGGACACACCCAATGTGAGAGAGACCTTCAGTTGCTTAGAAGTTACCCTGAGGTCCTTTGTGACCTCGCCAACTATTACACACCTTGCTCTTGGAGTGATCTGTGTTGGTCGACCACTCCTGGGGAGGGTAACCATGGTCTTGAATCTCCTCCATTTGTACACAATCTGTTTGACTGTGGATTGGTGGAGTCCAAACTCTTTGGAGATGGTTTTGTAACCTTTTCCAGCCTGATGAGCATCAACAACTCTTTTTCTGAGCTCCTCAGAAATCTCCTTTGTTCGTGCCATGATACACTTCCACAAACATGTTGTGAAGAGCAGACTTTGATAGATCCCTGTTCTTTAAATAAAACAGGGTGCCCACTCACACCTGATTGGCATCCCATTGATTGGAAACACCTGACTCTAATTTCACCTTCAAATTAACTGCTAATCCTAGAGGTTCACATACTTTTGCCACTCACTAATATGTAATATTGGATCAGTTTCCTCAATAAATAAATGACCAAGTATAATATTTGTGTCTCATTTGTTTAACTGGGTTCTCTTTGTCTACTTTTAGGACCTGTGTGGAAATCTGATGTTTTAGGTCGTAATTATGCAGAAATATAGAAAATTCTAAAGGGTTCACAAACTTTCAAGCACCGCTGTACCCGCAAGGTAAGACACATATCAGATATGTAATGTCTTTCTAGCCCCTACACACACACACACACACACACACACACACACACACACACACACACACACAAACACAGATGTCTCTCCCTTTCTCGGCTCCGACTACCTGCTGTGAAAATAATAGTGCTAGTGGCTGGGAAATGTGGTATGTACTCAAAAATAAACACACATGCACACACACACACACACACACACACACACACACACACACACACGCACACAAACACACACACGTTTGTCTTTCTATCATTATGGGTACCTTTCATTGACACAATATTACTAATTAAAGCTACACTCAAACACTTAACCCTAACCTTTTGACTCTTTTGATTTTTCAAATAAAGTTACACTTTTTGAATAAAACAAAGGCAATTTCATAGTGACGATCAGCGAAATGTCCCCACAAGGCACAGAATGTCCGAGCTTCCTATGCTTGTGGGGACATTTGGTCCTCACAGTGATATATAAACTCGACCGCCATCCTCATGCCAACACACATTCGTTTATTAATTACAGCTCTGACATTTGAGGAAGTGATGGGGGGTTATTAGGGGACCAGCCAAGAATAAGCACACCATGGTGTGTGTGTGTGTGTGTGTGTGTGTGTGTGTGTGTGTGTGTGTGCATATGCGCACACAGTCCATTCCCCTTCATGTTCTGGGAATCTTTCCATAGATTTAGAGTCATTCCTCTGGTTCTGGAATTATCTCTATGGTTCTGGAATCCTTATCCTTCTTTGATCTGTCATTCATTCTGTTGTTCTCATTTTTCTACGGCTCTGATATTCTTTACATGGCCCTGGTCATTTCTTCGGTTCTGACGTTCTTTTTAAGCTTGTGGATTTCTTAAGTTGGATCTAAAGTCATTTTGCTGGTTCTGCAATGCCATCTGTTTCTCCGATTTGTTTCCCCCTCTGGATCTAGAGTCATTTTCTGGTTCTGCAATGGTGTCCTTCATTCCAAATTTTTCTCTTTCCCCTCTGATCTAGAGTGATTTTTCTGGTTATGGAAAGCCGTCTGGCATTCCAATTTCTTTTTTACCTTGATATCAAGATTCATTTCTCTGGTCTTGGAAATCTTTCTGTAGTTCCTATTTTCTTTTCCTCAGGAAAAATTATTGTTCTTTATGTTAAACTCTGTCTCTGGGTCTGAAGTTTTTCACAGTTTCTAGAACTCTCCCTTTCAGTGAGAGTAGCTCATGTGTCAGCTCGCCCTACAGATGAAGAGCTGTAATGATCCCTGGACTTAACAACGACCCCAAACATAAAGACTTTTGAGACAAAAACAAACACAAAACAAAGCCACAGATGGACAGTTAATGACCCAAATGGAACATGAATTATGACAGCACTTCATTAATTTACCTCGTTAACATGTTCAATCAGTCGATTTAGAAATGCTAATTAAAGGGGAAAATGGAATTTCAGATCCATTAAAAGTCTATTAACATAGTTAAACGCTGAGGAGGTTTGGGGCTCAGAGGAGTCACTACAGATATTAATCTCTCTCTCTCTCTCTCTTTCTCTTTCTCTCTCTCTTTCTCTCTCTTAAAAGGAACAGGGTCTGTCAGTCTTTCTGTCTTTCTAGAAGATTCATATCGGCATCGTTCCTCCGCCTCACTCTCGCTCTGTGTAATATAAACCATTAGTCATCAACATCAACCATCAAAAACCAATATAAACCATTAGTCACCAACATCAACCATCAAAAACCAATATAAACCATTAGCCACTAACATCAACCATCAAAAACCAATATAAACCATTAGTCAACAACATCAACCATCAAACACAAATATAAACCATTAGTCACCGAAATAAACCATCAAAAAACAATATAAACCATTAGCCACCAACAACAACCATCAAAAACCAATATAAACCATTAGTCTCCAACATCAACCTGAAGAGATGCAGGGAGTTGGGGTGAGAGTAGAGGACGTGGAGAACAGGGTGAGGTGGAAATGTTTAACTCGCTGTGGTGACCCCTGATAAAGGGAGAAGCCGAAAGAAGAAGAAGAAGAAGAAGAAGAAGAAGTCACCAACATCAACCATCAAAAACCAATGTAAACCATTAGCCACCAACATCACTCTCGCTCTGTGGTTCCTGAGACCAAGAACACTGTCTCTGTGGTTTTTGAGACCGAGTACAGCATCTCTGAGATTCCTAAGACCAAGTACGCTGTCTCTGAGGTTCCTAAGACCAAGTACGCTGTCTCTGAGGTTCCTCAGACCAGGAACGCTGTCTCTGAGGTTCCTCAGACCAGGAACACTGTCTCTGTGGTTCCTGAGACCGACTACAGCATCTTTGTGGTTCCTGAGACCAAGTACACTGTCTCCGAGGTTCCCCAAACCAGGAACACTGTCTCTGTGGTTCCTGAGACTAAGAACAGAGTCTCTCTGGTTCCTGCAACTAAGAACACTCTCTCTGAGATTCCTAAGGCCAAGTACGCTGTCTCTGAGGTTCCTGAATCTGAGAACACTGTCTCTCTGGTTTCTAAGACCAAGAACACTGTCTCTGTAGTTCTTGAGTCAGAGTACAGCATCTCTTGAAGTTCCTAAGACGTAGCATATGGCCTGTGTGGTTCCTGAGGCTGAGTACGCTGACTCTTTGGTTCCTGAGACCAGGTACAGCATCTCTGAGGTTCCTGAGACCAAGAACCCTGTCTGTGTGGTCCCTGAGATTGAGTACAGCATCTCTGAGGTTCCTGAGACTGAGTATTGCATCTCTGACCCTGATTATATTGCTATTGTGGTTCCTGAGACTGGGCATGCCTGCGATTTCAGAAGCTGAGCACACTCTTTCTTGCGAACGTTGAGCTCATGCATGCTGTCTCATACGTAGGGAGTCTCATCTGGCGGATGAGGATTATGGGGGTTTGGTGGTTTGTTGTGCCTAGGCGTCCGTTTACTTATGCTTCTGGACATTTTGTTTGTTGTATTGACTTGTTAGTCCTGTATGGTCTGTCTGCTCATTTAGTCTGTCGGCCCTGTCCGTTGTTCCCTTCTTTTGTTTGCACTGGTGTACATCTGCTCTGTGATTAGCTGCTCTTCAAACAAAACCATTTGCGTTGACATCGTGCCTTTGTACCCTGCACCCGTAAAACAGCAGTCGGTTGCGGCCCCTGGTCTTTTATCTGGATTTGCGCGTAAAGCTTCAAACCGAGTATGATACAAAGCCCTGGGTTTGGGTTCCAGCCTGCTCCATAAGCACCTCATTGTTCCAGTGAAAAGCCTATAATCTGATCAGTGCAGATGTTCTGTGTCAGGAGCGAGCATCATGTTTAGAGCATTTATATTTGTCATTTTAAATACTTAATCCTGTTATGTGTGTTACCCACACACACACACACACACACACAAACACACACACACACACACACACACACACACACACACACACACACACACACACACACACTCACATACGCACAGCAATGGCGGTGTCATTGGCATGTTTGTTCTAGTCACTGCACTGTATTAATTCGTATATGACAGAGTGATTAATGGCTATTATTATTAAACAATAGAGTGCACAAACTGCACACACACACACACACACACACACACACACATACACGGAGAACAAGAAACTCCTCATTAAGTGTCAGAACCAAGAAATAAAGTCCTCTTAAAGCCTCCCCAATTACCTCTCTTTCTGCCTCCTCTAACTCTCTCTCATATGCTTTCTCGTTCCCTATATCTCTCATCCACTCAGGCTCTCTCTCTTTCTCATTTCGTACTACTGTATTTCTCTAACCTAAACGCTGCATTAAATGACAACAAAATAACACCTTTCCTTCACCGCTGATCGACCTTGTATACGTTTCCTGTTTATTTTTCACATCCATCCAACCATAAAATCAAATAATCCCTTGTCCAACCACTTACTGCTTGTTACTCTCCGAGCCATTTCTCCGAACGGGTGCCATTTCTGTGTATAGATAATTAATATAATACACTGTACAAAAACATTTAATTATTAAGCAAAGTGTCCTGCACAGTGATGCAATTGCAAATGTACGGTATACCATTTTGAACATTACTAAAAACTATCAATATTTCTATCTATCTATCTATCTATCTATTCATTTATTTCTATCTATTTTCTATATTCCATTCATTCTTAGTGTGACACTTTCTTAAGTGTGACAAACACGCAAAAAAATAGGAAATCATGAAGGGGGCAAACACTTTTTCACACCGCTGTACACAGAAAACAGCAGGCTGGAGCAAAAACACTCTGTCAAAGATAATCATATAAATGTTGTGCCCCGAGGAGCCGAGGAGTGTGGAAGGAGAGAGACTGATGATCTGTTTGCGTTAAGCTCCTGATCCAATACAATCCCATCGCCCATGTCTCTGTTGGTGGTTCGATCGATAAAGCACTACTTCTACATTAAAGGCAAAGAAACCTTCAGCTTTACAACACTGCTCCGGTGTAGTGACAGAAGTAAACACAAATTACCGTGTATTTACAAGGAAACCTGCGATCTTCAGGGAGATTATCCATTAGGAGCATTTAAAAAGACAGCAAAGAGAAAAAAACTGCATCGGCTGGTGTTGAGCTGCAACAAGTGTTGAGTTTAAACACTTAAGCATCTTCTCACTCAAACCTGAATCTGCGTAGCTCAGCATGACAAAGCACACCGACTCTTTAACCAAACGTTGAGATTGAAACTGCTGCAATATGCATCATATCACAATGAAACTAATGAGTCAATCAAAAACTAGCTAATGCCAAGCTTTTCTCAAGCATCAACATTCAGCATCAGACACCAACATTCACCATCACACACCAACATAAACCACCAGACCCAAAGACAAAACTTCAGACATCAATATAAACCATTAGTCACCAACATCAATCATCAAAAAGCAATATAAACCATTAGTCACCAACATAAACCATGAAAAACCAATATAAACCATTAGCCACCAACATCAATCATCAAAAACCAATATAAACCATTAGCCACCAACATCAATCATCAAAAACCAATATAAACCATTAGCCACCAACATCAACCATCAAACACAAATATAAACCATTAGCCACCAACATCAACCATCAAAACCACCAATATAAACCCATTAGCCACCAACATCAACCATCAAAAACCAATTTTAATAAACCATTAGTCACCAACATAAACACCCATCAAAAAACCAAATATAAAAACCATTAGCCACCAAAACATCAATCATCAAAAACCAATATAAAACCATTAGCAACCAACATCAAACCATCAAAAAACACAAAATATAAAAAAACCCATTAGGCAACCCACATCAACCAATCAAAAACCAAATATAAAACCATTAGCCACCAACACATCAACCATCAAAAACCAATATAAAACCATTAGCCCCACCAACATAAACCAAAAAACCATAAATAAAACCAATATAACCATTAGCCACCAAAACATCAACCATCAAAACACCAATATAAACCATTAGTCACCAAACATCAACAAATTCAAAAACCAATTTTTAAACCATTAGTCACCAACATAAACCATCAAAAAAAAACCAATATAAACCATTTAGCCACCACCAACATTCAAACCATCAAACACCAATATAAAACCATTAGTCACCCCATCAAACCATCGAAAACCAGATATAAAACCATTAGCCACCCAAACATCAAACCATCAAAAAACCAATATAAACCATTAGTCACCAACATCAACCATCAAAAACCAATATAAACCATTAGCCACCAACATCAATCATCAAAAACCAATATAAACCACTAGTCACCAACATCAACCATCAAACACCAATATAAACCATTAGCCACCAACATCAACCATCAAAAACCAATATAAACCATTAGTCACCAACATCAACAATCAAACACCAATATAAACCATTAGCCACCAACATCAACCATCAAAAACCAATATAAACCATTAGCCACCAACATCAACCATCAAAAACCAATATAAACCATTAGCCACCAACATAAACTATCAAACACCAATATAAACCATTAGTCACCAACATCAACCATCAAACACCAATATAAACCATTAGTCACCAACATCAACCATCAAAAACCAATATAAACCATTAGCCACCAACATCAACCATCAAAACACCAATATAAACCATTAGCCACCAACATAAACTATCAAACACCAACATAAACCATCAGGTACCAACATATAACTTCAAATGGCCATATAAATCATCAAATACCAACCAAAACTATCAAGACATCAACATAAACCATAAACCAAAACCAAGATCCATCATTAAATGCCAACATTCTTTATTAAACTCCAAAGTGCACCATTATTAACAACATTATGTGTCATACACCAACATCCATTATCAAACACCAACAAATGCCAGCATTCATCAGTTACACATCACTGTCCTTCACTGAACACCAACATACACAATATAACACTGTAGGTGTGTGTGTGTGTGTGTGTGTGTCTGAGAACAGGCAGTGCCTTTAAAAAGTAGCTGTTTAAATATTAGCAACGTTCTAAAATATTTAAGATGCTAGAAGGTGAATCCTTGCACAACACCTCAAACCAGAGCACAGGGGCATCGCTAAAAGATTAAAGACTTCTGGGATAAACTGCATTAAAAAGTTGCCTCAAGTTCAAAAACTTTGTGTTCCATATTTCTTTCATGACTGTAAACATCACACACTTATCTCCTGACCATCTCGCCCGTCTGTCCCGTCTCTCACCCTGCGGCCTGCATGGGATATCAACATTCACCAACAAACACCAACAGTCGGTTCAAACATCAACCACCAACACTTTAGCAATCACCTCGAACATTAAACACCAACCCTTACCTTCAAACTCCAGCGTCCATCACCAAACGCCACCAAACTTCACGCTACCACCAACACCAACATCCACCATCAGACACCAACACTTATTATTAAACACCAACATTCATCATCAGTCACCAGAAATCAATCAAACACCAACCTTTACAATTAAACATTCACCATCAAACACCAACATTTCTTCTACCAGACACCTATATAGCTCAGAATTCATCACCAAACATCAACAGTCAACCACCAACACCTATTATCAAACACCAACATCATCAGTCACCAAAATTCATTCAAACATCAACATTTATAAATAAACCCAAACACTCGCAATCAAAAACCAACATTCACCGTCAAACTTCACCATTTGTCCTCAAACTCCAACATTCACCATTGGACACCAACAGTTCTTATCAAACACCAACATTCATCATCAGTCACCACAACTCATTCAGCACCAACATTTACAAATAAACACAAACACTCACCATCAAAAACCAACAGTCATCATCAAACACCAACATTCTCCATTAACCAACAAATTCTCTATCAAACATCAAGCAACATCAAGCCTGTCAATACAAACACTTACAAATACCGAACTTCACAAACAGCAACAGCTGACTGTCAAGCTGGAAAACCCAACGTTTTTATTCGTCTCCAATAAACAGGCGACTGTTGACGTTCCTTTCCAGTCGAGGACAGCGCAGCTATCACCATGACAGCAGCAGAGGAATCACACGGAGAGACAAAAATGAGCAGGAAATAGTTATGGTTTGGATCATTGCTGCTACACTGAAGAACAAAACAATCGCTCGGTGTTTTACAGAATTCAGAACAAGAACAGCTGTTTTGGAACAAATCAGTGTGTGTTCAATTGGGCAAAAGGATAGAAATTGGATTCAGACGGAAACAACAAGAAAGTGTGTTCTGAACAAGAGATGCTTACTTATAGGAGAGAAATGTGTCGAAGCTTTACAGGCACCCAGGAGTGGTAATAATCAGGCCATGATTGCGAACGAAAACGAGCACTCCGCCCTACCAGCACACCACTCCAATGATGGCATTCATAAAAAGGATTCATCACAGTTTCAACACTGGGATGCTGGTGGGTTTCTTCACATGGCCTTCTTCCATGACCTTTCCATTGGAAAAAAGTCAGGACTTTGATGTGGCCATTCCCAAACCATGGCAAAATTGTCAACGTCAAAGTTACCCATTTCTATAGCGCTTTTTACAATGGAGCACTGTCTCAAAGCAGCTTTACAATTTTCTCTTATCTAAGCCCAATCCTTAACTGAACAAGCCTGGGGTGACAGTGGCAAGGAAAATCTCCCTAAATGTTAAAAGGAAGAAACAAAGATATGTAAATAACGTAAATAAATAATATCAATTGGATCCATGGTGGCAAGTTTAGGTGGCAACAATTAGGCAAACAAGGGGGAATCCGTGATACTACCACCATGTTCCACAAATGGGATAAGGTTCTTATGCTGGGATGTAATGATTTTAATTTTTCAGACATAATGATTCTCTATTAAACCAAAATAATCATTCAATTATCACCATGCACAGACTTTTCAGAGGGCAGGGGCTTGATACAGCACTCTTATCAAAAAATGAACTCCATGAAATATCTGGAGACCTTCAGACTTTAAGCTATGAGATTCAGCTGGGTCGTGGTTGGACCTTCCAGTAGGACGATGATCCAGAATCCTGATCTAATTCTCATTCAAACTGAGGTAAAAAACAAAAAAAAGATTCCACGATTGAGCATTTAACAGAGTAAAGAATCGGCAGAGGTTCTGGATTGATCTGTATTCACTAAACTCATCAATCACGGCTGCACCAGCTTGGACCGGTCAGATGTCACAGTCAAATTTTCCAAAGCACCAGCGACATACCAGCAATTAGAGCCCATCGGCAGCCGGCGTGTGTTTAGCATCTTAATGCGAGAGTTCCGACTCAAACCCTTAATTATGTCTGAACAACAACCAGGACGTCCGGTTCCTCTGATGATGGGGTGAGGCCATCAGGAGCACTTAAATTCCTCAACTCACCTCAGAACCGAACAAAATAAACCTGCTTTAAAACCCGACCCGTAGAACTAATGAGCAGACGTTTGCATTTTATTACTGTAATTATTTTATCAGTCACTTGCCGAGTTCCTATGAGAGAACCTCAGAAACGTGTGATAAATACAGTGGGGCAAAAAAGTATTTAGTCAGGCACTGATTGTGCAAGTTCTCCTACTTAGAAAGATGAGAGAGGTCTGTAATTTTCATCATAGGTACACTTCAACTATGAGAGACAAAATGAGAAAAAAAATACAGGAAATCACATTGTAGGATTTATAAAGAATTTAATTGTAAATCATGGTGGAAAATAATAGTATAAAGTATTTGGTCACCCACAAGCAAGCAAGATTTCTGGCTCTCACAGACCTGTAACTTCTTCTTTCAGAAGCTCTTCTGTCCTCCACTTGTTACCTGTATTAATGACACCTGTTTGACCTCATTATCTGTATAAAAGACACCTGTCCGCAGCCTCAAACAGTCAGACTCCAAACTCAACCATGGCCAAGACCAAAGAGCTGTGGAAGGAAACAAGGAAGAAAATTGTAGACCTGCACCAGGCTGGGAAGAGTGAATCTACAATAGGCAAGCAGCTTGGTGTGAATAAATCCACTGTGGGAGCAATTGTAAGAAAATGGAAGACATACAAAACCATTGATAATCTCCCTCGATCTGGGACTCCACACAAGATCTCATCCCGTGGGGTCAAAATGATCATGATAACGGTGCGCAAAACTCCCAGAACTACACGGAGGGACCTGATGAATGACCTGCAGAGAGCTGGGACCAAAGTAACAAGGCTACCATCAGTAACACACTACACCGAGAGGGACTCAAGATCCTGCAGTGCCAGGCCGTGTCCCCCTGCTTAAGCCCGTACATGTCCAGGCCCATCTGAAGTTTGCCAGAGAGCATATGGATGATCCAGAAGAGGATTGGGAGGGAGAATATCATGTGGTAAGATGAAACAAAAAAAAAAAACTTTTGGTAAAAAACTCAACTCGCCGTGTTTGGAAGAAGAAGAATTCTGAGTTGCACCATTACCTACTGTGAAGCATGGGGGTGGAAAAAACATCATGCTTGGGGGCTGTTTTTTCTGCAGAGGGGACAGGATGACTGATCCGTGGTAAGGGAAGAATGAACGGGGCCATGTATTGTGAGATTTTAAGCCAAAACCACACCTCCTTCCATCAGTGAGAGCATTGAAGATGGAACGTGGCTGGGTCTTCCAGCATGACAATGATCCCAAACACACCGCTCGGGGCAACGAAGGAGTGGCTCCGTAAAAAAGCATTTCAAGGTCCTGGAGTAGCCTAGCCAGTCTCCAGACCTCAAACCCCATTAGAAAAATTTTGAGGAGGGGAGTTGAAAAAGTCTGTGTTGCCCCCAAAACATCACTGCTCTAGAGGAGATCTGCATGGAGGAATGGGCCAACCAAAATACCAGCTACAGTGTGTGCCAACCTGGTGAAGACTTACAGGAAACGTTTGACCTCTGTCATTGCCAACAAAGGTCATGTTACAAAGTATTGAGTTGAACTTTTGTTATTGACCAAATACTTATTTTCCACCATGATTTACTTTTTTATTTACATTTTCTCATTTTGTCTCTCATAGTTGAAGTGTTACTTATTAACAGTTACATATTAATGTAAATGTATTTGCTTTGTTTATTTTATGTACTTAAAGGCAACACCGGAATTGGACATTCAGAAAAACAAAAAAGGTCACTGGCCCTCGAACATGACACGCGGATCTAAGCTCTGTTTAATATAAATGTAAATATACAGCAAATTAATAAAATACTAAACGATGGAAATTCATGCAAATCGTATGCAAATGGTCCGAAAATCAAAGATAGGCGCTGTCACGAGAACGGCATTTTAAGAAAAACACCTGTTCCCGCAGTGTGCGAGTGTGAACACGTGTTCATTAGAGACGGCTCACACACACACACACACACACACACACAGATCGTGGCAGCTGTGAACTGCTCTGGCGTGGATGATGTGACTGACGGTGTCGTGGATTATTCATGCAGGCAGGGGTTAGGTGGAGGCAGGATGGATGGAGGTCGGGGGTAACCATGAGTGATGCTCTGAAACCAAATATTTACCACCTTATCTAATTACCCGCCCTTAAACTGTCACTCCCTCTAACTTGTTATTCCATCTTCTTTGACCAAACCTTTATTTACAGTCCTGGGTTTCGCCAAGCCCTGGTCAGATGACCTGCTAAAATACATGTGCAAAAGTTTAGGCGCACTTCCATAAGACTCACTGGGCCTATTTGCAAGCTATTGGAACTTAAGGCAGCCAATTTGACCACAGGTGCTTAAACTTTTGCATAGCTACAGCTCTATGTTTGTTTTTACACACACACACACACACACACACACAAGGCATGAGTAAGAGTCTGTTTTCTGTGATATAGATGTCACCGAGTGCTCATTCAGCCGCAGGGTGCAAAGAGCTGCTGACATATCATCGATATGACGGAGAAAAGAGAGAGAGAGACAGAAAGAGAATGTGATATACAGTACAGTGGCCGTCTCTATATGCTTGAGTACCTTTATACAACCCCAAATCAGAAAAAGTTGGGACGGTATGGAAAACGCAAATGTAAAAACCCACAGTGCTCCTTATATGCATCATTTTGTCTTTGGTCCAGAGCGTCCATTTCTTCCAATAAACATCTGTTATACTGATGGGTCTGACCACAATACCCGTTTCCGCTGTGTGATGGTCCATCCCAGATGCCTCCGAGCCCAGAAAATTTGATGCCACTTCCAGACATGGTTATAACATAAGGTTTCCTTTTTGCACAATAACGTTTTAAGTGGGATTTGTGAATGTAACTGTATGGCAGAGCTTGATAAAGGTTTGATAAAGGAATCCCTTAGCCAAGTGGTTCCATCAGCTATTGATGAATGATGCTCCTTGATGCAGTGCCGTCTGAGGGAGCGGAGATCACCCCTCGTCAGTCTAGACTAGTGTCCTTACCCATTATGCACTGAAATCCCTCCAGATTGCTTGAATCGTTTAAAGATATTATGCACTGTTCTCACACATTCAAAGGCTCTAACAAAGGCCCTAACTTGCCCCGTCCCTTTTTTTTTTAAGTGTTGCAGGCCTGAAATGCAGGAACGGATGTTTAGGAACAAATGAAATGAAGTTGACCAGAAACCACCTGAAATATCTTGGGTTCATGCTGGTTAGCGCTGTCACTTCAAAGCTCCAGAGACTCAGCCTAGATTCCTATGTGGAGTTGCATGTTCTCTGGTTCCTCTGGTTAATAGTTTCTAGTTTTACTGGTTCTTCTGGTTAATAGTTTCTAGTTTTGCTGGTTCCTCTGGTTAATAGTTTCTAGTTTTGCTGGTTCCTCTGGTTAATAGATTCTAGTTTTTCTGGTTCCTCTGGTTAATAGTTTCTAATTTTGCTGGTTCCTCTGGTTAATAGATTCTAGTTTTGCTGGTTCTTCTTGTTAATGGTTTCTAGTTTTACTGGTTCTTCTGGTTAATAGATTCTAGTTTTGCTGGTTCCTCTGGTTAATAGTTTCTAATTTTGCTGGTTCTTCTGGTTAATGGTTTCTAATTTTGCTGGTTCTTCTGGTTAATAGATTCTAATTTTGCTGGTTCTTCTGGTTAATAGATTCTAATTTTTCTGTTTCTCTGGTTAATAGATTCTAGTTTTGCTGGTTCTTCTGGTTAATAGATTCTAATTTTGCTGGTTCTTCTGGTTAATGGGTTCTAGTTTTGCTGGTACCTCTGGTTAATAGATTCTAGTTTTGCTGGTTCTTCTGGTTAATAGATTCTAGTTTTACTGGTTCCTCTGGTTAATAAATTCTAGTTTTGCT
Source organism: Ancistrus triradiatus (assembly GCA_025084515.1). Lineage (NCBI taxonomy): Eukaryota > Metazoa > Chordata > Actinopteri > Siluriformes > Loricariidae > Ancistrus > Ancistrus triradiatus. Next base: position 394,307 of record JAJAGP010000133.1, read on the forward strand.
GGTTCTTCTGGTTAATAGATTCTAATTGTGCTGGTTCCTCTGGTTAATGGGTTCTAGTTTTGCTGGTACCTCTGGTTAATGGTTTCTAGTTTTGCTGGGTCCTCTAGTTAATAGTTTTTAGTTTTACTGGTTCCTCTGGTTAATAGTTTTTTGCTTTCCTGGTTCCTCTGGTTAGCAGTTTCTAGTTTTGCTGGTTCTTCTGGTTAATAGTTTCTAGTTTTACTGGTTCTTCTTGTTAATAGTTTCTAGTTTTGCTGGTTCTTCTGGTTAATAAAATTCTAGTTTTGCTGGTTCTTCTGGTTAATAGATTCTAGTTTTGCTGGTTCTTCTGGTTAATAGATTCTAATTTTACTGGTTCTTCTGGTTAATAGATTCTAATTTTGCTGGTTCTTCTGGTTAATAGTTTCTAATTTTGCTGGTTCTTCTGGTTAATAGATTCTAATTTTGCTGATTCTTCTGGTTAATAGATTCTAATTTTGCTGGTTCCTCTGGTTAATAGTTTCTAATTTTGCTGGTTCTTCTGGTTAATAGATTCTAATTTTGCTGATTCTTCTGGTTAATAGATTCTAATTTTGCTGGTTCTTCTGGTTAATAGATTCTAATTTTGCTGATTCTTCTGGTTAATAGATTCTAATTTTGCTGATTCTTCTGATTAATGGTTTCTAATTTTGCTGGTTCTTCTGGTTAATGGGTTTTGCAGGAATGGATGTTTAGGAACAAATGAAATGAAGTTGACTAGAAACAACCTGAAATATCTTGGGTTCATACTGGTTAGCGCTGTCACCTCAAAACTCCAGAGACTCAGCCTCGATTCCTATGTGGAGTTTGCATGTTCTCCCCATGTTTCTCTGGGTACTCCAGTTCCAAAGACATGCATCGAGTCAAACGTGACTGAAGCATTTTGCAGGGATGAACGGCTCAAAATTCCTCCAGCTAGACACTAATGAGTGACTGCATGAAGAATCCGGTTGCAGTCGTTGCTGACGGAGGCAGCGTAGCAGCTGCTGAGCATAAGGGGCGGTTACTTTGTCAAAACTTTGGCGTAACTTTCTTTAATAAAAAATGAAATGTATAATTTCATTGCTGTGTTTTTTTGTTGTTTACTCTGGGTTTAGGAGATATTGGGTTTTAAACAAATGAGGGAAGTTAAACTAATACTTCTTTCTCTCAGAGCTTGTGTACTGGAGCTGTGTGGTCTGTGTCTGTCACAGAACACAACCAATATGAGGGTTTAGGTCCATCACACACATCAGCCAGTGAAGGAACAGGCTTTTTCCATTCAGCAAACTCTGGTCATTTCACTGAGTGCTTGTGTGTGTTGGTGCCATGCCACTGCTGCTCCAAACTGGCTGTACACACAACAAAACACGACAATTGTAAATGCTTTTGTGTGTCACACACACGTATATTAAAGAGGTGGATACACAAACGTGTGTGTGCGTGTGCGTGTGTGTGTGTGAGTGTGAGTGAGAGAGTTATGCCGCAACTCCTTGAAACTGACTGTACACACATACAGAACACAGATGTAAATGTTTCCTTTACGTCAGAACACACAAACACACACACACACACACACACGCACACACACACACACACACACACACACACACACACACACACATACACTTCCGAACAGATGGATGTACAGATATGTGTGTGTGTGTGTGTGTGTGTGTGTGTGTGTGTGTGTGTGTGTGTGTGTGTGTGTGCGTGTGTGTGTGTGTGTGTGAGAGAGAGAGAGGGAAGGAGGCGTTTAACGAGAGGATGAAAAGACAGACGGGCGAAAGAATTCATCTACACAACAACCTGCAGCTGAACAAAGAAAAGTACACACACGTACCCACATGTACACACACAAACACACACACACAAACACACACACACACACACACACACACACACAGGAAAGAGGAGAAAAGATAAGGAGAGACACTTTTACTAACATCATTCACCACACCATGTGTGCTTTACAGATATGAGACACACATAACCATGCAAGGCGTGTGTGTGTGTGTGTGTGTGTGTGTGTGTAATCCTTTAGCGCTGTTCTACTGTACTTTACACATGACTTCTCCTCATATTTATTTATGTGTGTTCCTCTAGAGATTGGGTCTTTGTCTTTCAAGCAAGGGTGCCAAAACTAAATCTCCTCTGTTACTGCCTAACATGGATAATGTGTTACTGGTTCCTCTGGTTAATAGTTTCTAGTTTTGCTGGTTCCTCTGGTTAATAGTTTCTAGTTTTGCTGGTTCCTCTGGTTA